>JABUQX010014108.1:20000-22500 GCA_015478945.1 Trachelipus rathkii
CCCTAGGATGACTAGCAAGTGCAAGCCAAAGGCCCACCTCCGATGGTACTAGCCACGCGAGTGCGTTCACATTTATAATCGGCACTTCCGGCAACAAGAAGGGCGATGCCAAGAGCACTATTCGTGATGCTTTAATAAGTCACGAATTACAATATGAGATGATCAATATAATGCATATAAGGAGATATATATATTAATTCATGTTAAGAGGCCCCCGCTTACAAAAATGACAGCCTTTTATATAAACTTTACCTAGAGCGTTGATATATAAATGGTGATATTGGCTTCACTTCCTAATAATATCTCTAAGTCATGAGCATCACAGATGATTCGGTGGCTTTACATAGAGAGTGGTAGAAAAGTATTTTTTAGAGCTCACTCACAACGTTTGAACTAACTCGAATATGCATTGAGGTTAGGTCACATTTAAAGATAGCAGTTACTTTTTTTATTCAAATTTAAACTGATGTACGATTGGCAGACTTATAATTGAGGGTATACCTTATCCGACATATTTGGATAAGAGCGAACTTATCGAGAATTTCTGCAAAATTTACATACCTAATCAGCTGGAGACACATTAGACAAAATATAAAAATTTTTCTTGAGAGCAGAGACAAAGTTTATATATATATTATATATTTATGTTGAATAGGAGACAGTGTCTGATATATTATAAAGAAGTCAGTAGCACATAACTTATCTCTCTCTTCGGAGTGTAGAAAAGAAAAGTTGTAGTACACAAATACATAAATGTGAACAGATATTCCATCTTAAATACACGAAACATTTCACACACATCGAAATATTGATATGCACCCCTAATTCGGTAGATAGTTTTAGGAAATAAAAACTGTTGAGTATTTCCGATAATTTGAGATTACACGTAGAAAGTCTACAGCTGGTATGAATCTGATACACACTTTAATTCGTAGTGTAACGCGTGAGACGTTGAAAAACTACTGGGATGTGACACACTAATAAAAGCTAGTGTTCAAAAATCTCGCTGTGAGTGACAACGCTGTTGGAAGAGCAGTATATCTTTTTGAAACTTATAATATAACACATGAAGAAGGAGCCAATGAGAGCTTTGATGGAATAGCAAAGTTGAATAGTGGCATAAAATAAAAATCATATCTAGTGGAGCAAAGATATTGGTCTATTAGTTATAATAAGAAGCATAAGTGCTGATGTTTTATTACAGTTTATATAAGTATCATATCGAGGTACTGACATATCTACACGATATGTCTATACATAAAAAAACATGAATACAAAGTAGATAATCCTTTAGGACGATCACAGTTACTAAGACTGCTAAAAATTCGTACAAAATCGATAATCATCATACAAACCTTAAAGTAGAGCTACTAAAAAAATTCCATTTAAAATCGCTGGGCTTCTATTCATCACAATGAAAGGAGATAAAACACACATTAAGTTCTACTTATATTGTGTTATTACTTGGATATTTCCAGACCTTTAAGAACTAAGAGAGAAGACATCACATATTTTAGGAGGTATCTAGTGTCCGCGTGTAATCTTGTAACGACATAACATGGGGTGCCGGGTGAAATATATAGATCTCTGTGTTTGTACACGGGTCCAATATACTTCCTAGAATTAGTCTGAAAAATCCTGAGATCTCAGAGTATTGTCCTGAGGTTTATTCTCCACCAAAGCGATAGTATGCCAAATTTAACTTTATTAACTTATAGTTGATACCAGTGTTTTAATAAAATTGCTTTTACTCATAGTCTGAAGAATAACATATTACACTGTGAAAGATACAACCATCTAAATATTCCGTACTTTTTGCAGACAAGAGACAGGGTTCGAGACCTTATGTGGCCATATCTTTAATATAATCAGAGTACCTTATATGTATGTCACACTTCAATCATACAAATTCAAGAGATATTATATCAAACTGTAATTTATATAGTTTCATTAGCTAAATATTATTACTGTACTTGGGGGCGACTACGGAAAATTACCAATTATCTATTCCATATTTATACTATTTAATACATGTCAAAGAATTTAAAATCGGCATCTCAATTCGCGGCTATCGGAGAGTTGTGGAACGTCATGTTGGACTAGCCAGCAATATTTTTTCTTGGGCAAAACCTATTATATCCTTTCGCCATTACGTGTCCCCACATTTCTTGATTGCCCTATATCTTCTTTTCTCTGATATGAAAGGTTCGTTTCTTACAGTTAATACAATATTTATTTTTTTTATCATTTTTGGCATTTTTCTAATCTAATGATCCTATTTTAAATAATATAATCTATGTACTGCAAAAACGTCAACGTTTTCACTATTCAATTTTTGTCATCGCATGCGTGTTCACAGGGGCTGGTTGTCTCTCTGTCGAGCGTGAATGGGAGCCCCTCGCTGCTCGTGCGAATCCTCACGTCGCTCATGTGGCACCAAGTCTTGCTCCGTTAGGGAGAACCAACAAAGTGCTTGGTGTTACTCACCATATTTTGAGTC
>JABUQX010014108.1:30000-37500 GCA_015478945.1 Trachelipus rathkii
GAGGAGATCTCTCCCACACGGGGCCCGGGAGGTGTCGAGGAAAACGCGCCCGCGACAGACCCAAAAACGCAAAGAGCGGGGGTTCCGGGAAGACCCTCCCCGGAGGGGCGAGAATAGTTCATACCAACCGTAGAATTGCACGAAGGCCGAGAGAAGCACCGCGATTCCTGACAGTCGGTGCGGTCACACTCATCTCCTTGGGATATTTCGCGTGTAAATAAAACAAAAATAACTTGTAACCATCCTAAATAGAGTGCTACTTTTACTTTTATGCGAGTACCAGGTTGATCATTAAAATATGAGGTGCTTGTAAATAGTGGAGGGCTGTGTAAAAGCTCCTAAATATGTTATGTATAAATTATTAACTATTACTCCCAATTTTGTTTTTTTAACAAACTTTTTTTTCTCTAAATCTATATATATATTATAACCACGTATTATCAAACATTACTGAAAATAAAGTCAACTACATAACTTCATTATCCCTCGAATTAGATACTGTGATCCTAGATATTATTTATAAGATTATGAGCTGTATTGTGTTTTCCTTATACTCACAAATTTTTTTTTATCCACATTCCAACAATGTATTCCTTGTGAGCACCCGTCATTATAAGCTGAGTTTGATAAGTTATTATTAGAACAATTTTATAATTTGATGATTTCGGTGTTCTTCCTTCTAACGAGGCTGACCATCAAGTATAATAGGAAATAGGTTTAGGATTATTGTATATATTCTTGGGTATTATATATTTTTGTATATTTATTTTTCATATATACTAATATATATATATATTACTATATATTATTTCTTTATTAGATCACCTTAGTTAATTTGAGTGCTAGGGGTATAATTTAAATACTATTTGATAATTGTAAAAGTTTAGTATATGTACGATTAAATATTAGTGGGTGGTTTTAACTAACCACCATAAACAACCTCAATATACCTATAAACTATATTATCACCTATATAATATATATACTATATTATATATCACTCATACCTACACCCTAATAATAGTATAGTATATGATGGTATATCTTAGCTTATACTATATTATTATATTATTTTACTATATATATTATAAAAATAAATAAAATAAATTATATATATATATATATACAACAAAGTGATCAGAGTGTTTAAGGAGCCCTTTGTATGAATGATGCAAGCATTACAATTTCCATTGAAGGAGATACCGCCACAGGAAAAAGCGCTTTTCAGTTGCATTCAGCGGCATGTAAAGTCGTCATTCTATCATGGCTATGAATATTGATCGCGAAGTACTCTGCGATTTTAGAGCCAGTTGTAAATGCTCTCCAATTTAAGACCACCTTGGACATCGTCAAAACCTCGCAGCACATTCAGCATATTGGTGAAGGTTTAGGACTTAGGAGCCATCGGAAGGACGAAAGAAAAATCACCGAGAAGTTTAAAAGAAGCCTATTTTAATATCGCTGAGCACTGGGCTTAATATGAATATACTCCCACGAATGGTTGGTAGCAGCATCACTGCAGCACGCAGCAACCAATCCAGCAACAATATTCCACGGATTCTGGAGAAGTAATCCTTAATGAATTCCGTATCTGTTTCTATAACCTCTTTCTTTGGAATGTACGGTTTCCATACTGAACAATACACCTGCTTTATGCATTAACAATCTACATCCTTTCATGCTACTCATAACAATCGATTAAAGGAAAAAGCAGCTTCATTTTATAGTTTTTACCACTTAGAAGGCATAGAAGTAAGAGCTATGAACTTTTGGTACAAAATTTTGGTAAAGTGAAAAGACTGAGTAGTGAAGAACTTTAAAGATCTTGTGTCTCCCAAGCTAAAAAGGAGACAGAACCTTTCTTCCGTCGACATAAAAGGCTTTGATGAAATCACTAACTCGCTCAGCCAATGCACCACCGAGTACAGTAGAGGCTCTCTTTAGGCACTCTGCGAAGGATCAAGACTTGGCTTCTAAGTACTATAGAAGATGACAGGTTAAACGGGCTGGCTATGATGAGTGTACACAGAAAATTTGTTTTTGACAATTATGATTATTTTATTCAAACAGTAGTTGATAAATTTGAGTTAAACCCAAGGGAAATTACTTTTTTAATATCAATTTTGCAACTGCTCTATATTGTGAATTTTCCATCATTGCATATTGTATTTGACATTCTATTGTTTTGAATAATAATATTTTTAATTTTTAATATTAATTCATTTAAATTGATCCGCTTTTTTCTATCTATTATGTTCTTCTTTTATATATAATATATATATATTATATAATTATATATAATATATATTATATATATATATATATATATAATATATATTAAAGACCAATAGCTCGCCATACATCTGCTATATAGAATGATCTCTGATAAATTTTTAACCAACCATCTGAGCTTAGGAAAAATTGAAAAGCCAACTATATTATATAATATATTATATATACTATATATATATATATATATATTATATATATATATAAATATTTATAATATATAATAATCTATAGTCTTATATATAAATATATTTGGATGTGGATTCTGTCCGGTGTATTGAAATAATTTCTATTAACCTTTAACTGCTATAAAATTGAAATTTAATTCTTAAGCTTGCCTTTTTATAAATTTTTAAAAAGTTAATTAACTAAATATTGCAATTTATTAACTATTTCATAATTAACATAGCAACATTCTATTAAAAAATTAAAATTAATTTTTTTAAAGGGGAGGTGCAACTATTTATTAAGTTCAGTGCTCAATTTTCACCCCTTAAAAATGACATAAATTCGTGAATTATCACCAATTTTGAACCGCTATAAACACCTAAACTATAGATTTATTGCCCTGTAAACACGTTTGGTGTTTCTGGTGTTTTTCTGTGTCTGTAGTCATTCTTTGTCAGTTTTCCAATTTTTCCAAACCATGTTTTTTGAGCATTTTCGAATCAACTCCAGAATTTTTTTCGAAAAGACTTCAAACTGGAAATAGATGCACTCAGAGTGGGTCTTCATTATCTACAAAGTCTATCTGAATTACCTTGTTCGATTTTTTTGAGTTTTGTGGCTCAGCGTTGTCCAATTTCAAAACTCACTTTTTGGGGAATTTTTAAATGAAGAATTATTGACGATAATTTTTTTTCTCTGTTCGAAGCGAAGTGGGAGTAAGATTTTCGAGCCTATTTAGTCAGTAGAGATGCACATTTTTCACTTAGATAATCTTTTTTGTATATATATATTTAGTTTTGGATTTGTTTTTGAAAAAAATTTTTCAACAAAAAAAATTGATATTTTTAAAAAAAATTCTTTTGAGCATACAAAAATAAATATCTAAGTAAAAAGATGCGTCTCGTCCGACTATACAACTGAAAGATTTGATGCTTGATCGGACAGGTAGAAAAAAATGCATCTCAATATTTTACTTTTTCAAACGTTTGAATTTTTCGGAAAAGTGAAAAATTGATATATTGAATTTTCTACTCATCCGATCAACATCGAATTTTCAGGGCTTGTATAAAGGGGAGATGCACTCTTTTTTTACTTAGATTAATTTTTTTGTATATCTCAAAAGGACAATTTTTAAAATCTTCCAAAAAAAATTTTTTTTGAAAATTTTGGTTCGCAAGCAACCAAATCCATATCAGTGCAGCAAAGAAATTTATTTAAAGTAAAAAATGTGCATCTCTCTCGATTATATATGCCCTAAAAAATTTCATCGCACTTCGCCCAAACAAGAACACAATTGTCGCGATATTTGTAGTTTTGAAATGCAAAAAAAGTGGTTTAAAAATTGAACAACGTTCGAAATACAATAATCGAAAACCGTTCGTCGGTGAGGTTGCAGTAATGGTCCCATTTATGCATACCTCAAGTTTGAAGTCCATTTCGAAAAAAAATTTCTGGAACAGTTTGATGCGAAAAGATGTCAAAACATGGTTTTTTGAAAAAAACTGGAATAATTCTGAAAGAATTTACTACCCAGACGCAGAAAAAACACCAAAAAAACAACGTTTGTAGAGGGCAAAAAAGCTACAGTTTGGTGTTTATATGTTCAAAATCGGCTGAAAATTCCGATATGTCCATATTTAGGGGGTGAAAATTGGGCGTAGTACGAGCCCAATATTGACCCTGTCCTTATTAACATATCTCTATAAATGATTAGTTTTTCAAATGTTTCAGGAGTAATATTTCTCCTATGGCGGCTATGAATTAGCCAAAATAAAGAATTATGCATCTTGATTGGCTCCTACAGCACTCCTGTGGTTGGCTCCTTAAAAAGTGACCCAACTGAATTCTAAGTTTTCGTTTTTGTTAAATTATTTTTGATGATTTTTTTGACATCCTGTTGAAACAAGAAATGATAGATCGGCATCGAATCCGGATTCGGAATCGAGCTCTGCAATCCGAATCCGTATTGTGTAAAAATGCTCGAACCGAATCCGAATCCGAGTGCCACATCCTTGGATTCGAATTCGAATCCGAATCCTGTGTGTGTGGAAAGGCCTCGAATTCCTCGAATCCGAATCCGAAATCCAGCACCCGATTCCGAATTCCGAATCCGAATCCGGATTCGAGAGCTTGAAATCCGGATTCGAATCGATCCGATTCGGATTTCGCCATCACTGATAATATATTATACTAATATATATATTAAAATTATATATTTAGTAATATATAATTATATAGATATATAATATATATATATATATATATATTAAAATATGAATTATTTATTATATAATATATATATATATATATATAGTATTATAGTATATATATATTAATATATATATATTATATAATATATATATATTATATAAATAGTATATATATATATTAAATAATTATATATATATATATATATATATTATATATATATATATATTTTCCCTCTATACTTTTTTTACAGATAGAACCACCACTCACGGCAGAGCCCTACTCAAGGAGGGCTGTGAAATGACAATGTGCTAAAAATAAAAAAAAACTCAAGGTCTCACCTAACACAAATTTCCTAGATGAACATTGACCGAAGCCTTAAAGTGAGGAAGATTAAATTCAGCAGGAAGCACAGATTTTGGAAGAGAATTCCACAGAGCAGAGGTGGCTGGAAAGAAGGAGGCACCACAGTGAGCAAGCTTGGGGTTGCTAATATCCCCACAATATTCATCCACAGAAACTGCACCCCTTGTGCAACGAGGGCGTCGTAAAAGTCTTGGTACAAGAGTGGTAAGTTCCTTCGTGCATACACCCCTATAGTATCTATAGAAAAGAGGCAAAGCACCAACATGACGTCGCAAAGATAAAGGGTTAGGCGAATTAGAAAGTACATAACAGTTTATATGCATTTTTTAGCATTTGACTTGACCCTATCCCAAAGCCTTGAGAGTAGTGATCCATACAAGGGCAGATGAGATCCCTGTATAGGTGGAATAATTGAGAAGGGGAAAAAAATTCTCATCGTCTGAGCTAAATTCCCAAATTTTTAGAGGCCACTTAGCAACCATTGTGAGATGAAGTTTCAAAGATATTTTATTTGGGTTTATGTTAAGCCAATAAAAGTGATATAAAAGTTAGGTCTTATTGAGAGGAAGATTTTTACAAGTTCAATTTTTAATGAGTTTCCACAAGATTGAGACGACCCCACCGAGAAATTCCCTCCAGATGGAATTAAAAAGATTGAGACGGGGAAACAACTCTTGATACAAAACGAGAATCAGATTTGAAATAAGTAGAAGAATGAAGGGTCGAGTCATCGGTATATGAATAGGTAAAGAGTAAGATAAACAGCTGAGATCATTAATGAAGAGTAGGAAAAGAATAGGAGATAAGACAGAACCCTGAGGAACACCACACTATTAACACAGAAGGAGGAAGAAGTCGCCCATCAACAACAGCCGATGTGGAGCGATTTGAAAGAAAAAAAACAAGAGAAATAATCAAAGAGAAGGAAGAAACCCAAAGGAAGGAAGCCTGGAAAGTTGCAACGATACCATACACGGTCAAATGTTTTGGATACGTCAGACGCTACCACACAAGACTTCCCAGAATTCCCTAGGGGGAGTAGCCAAAATGGTCGACAGGAAAATCCGTTGACAGGAAGAAAGGGTCGACACAACATCACAAAATTTCTTGTACGGCCAGCCGCAGGCGTCAGTATAGGATAGGTTAGGTTAGGTTAGGTTAGGTTAGGTTAGGTTAAGTTAGGTTAGGCTAGGTTAGGTTAGGTTTAGGTTAGGTTAGGTTAAGCTAGGTTAGGTTAGGTTAGGTTAGGTTAGGTAAGTTAGGGTTACAATATATGTTTAGGTAGGTTAGGTTAGGTTAGTGTAGGTTAGGTTAGGTTAGGTTAAGTTAAGTTTTGTTGGATTTGTTAAAGAAACTTTAAATAACCAGATTTTTTTTTCAAATGTCTACCCATTTTCCTGCCATTTGGGTATAGGTCCTTCCTTAGGGCAGACCATAAATCTGTGAGATAGGAAAGTGTATCACCAGGAAACCTCGAGCGCTGAAAGCCGTACTGATGATCAGAAAGAAGAGAATGAGATTCCAGATGGCTCAAGATCTTAATGAGTTGAGAAGGGTTTCAAAGATCTTAGACAGAATACAAGTGGGAATTATAGGTCAATAGTTAGAAGGTCAGAGCGGCTAACCTTTTGTGGGGAATAGGTTGGACATATACTTTTTTCCAACACTAGGGAAATTGTATAGTTAAAAGCCATGGAGTATAGTTGAACGAGATATATATATATATATATTTATATATATATATATTATATATATATATTTATATATATAATATATAATACTATATATATATATATATATATATAAATATATATATATTATTATATAATATTAATATATTATAATATATATTTATATGGGGAAAAGGGAGTCAAAGAACCTGCCACCTTCCTCCGTCGAACGTAACCTTATATGGTTCATCCATTCCTGTAACTCCACAAGACAAATTTCTAGACCTAACATACGCACCGCACATTAAACTCCTGAAAACAACTTGTCATTGCGTGCTTGACCTATTACGTCATCTCACCTGAAAATCTTGGGGTACTGATCACAAGTTCTTTTTACGTCTGCAAATCAAACTAATCCGGTCAAAGTTAGACTATGCTGCGTAGTATATGGTCAAGATTCCCCAACTCTTCTACATCTGTTGGATTCCATCCAAAATGTGGCGATCCGTATCTCCACAGGAGCCTTCCGATCGGTTCCCCCCCCAAAGTGAGCCTTGAAGTTGAATCCGATGTGATGCCACTTTCTCTTCGAAGGGAATTCATCATGTGCACAAGTTATCTCTGGCAAGAAATAAATTACACTATGTTGGATCCCACCCACGTAGGGTTAACTGGCAACGAAATCGCTGACAGAGTGGTCAGAATGGCAGCCTCCTCTTTCCGTAGCTGTTCTAGGTACCTCCCATCAACTGATTAATATCATGCTCTCCGGCATGGCTTCTGGTCTTACTGGCATGAA
>JABUQX010014109.1:12500-80000 GCA_015478945.1 Trachelipus rathkii
TGTGTGGCGAATCTGAAGAGAGTTTGAGAGGATTGGGTGAGAGATTTGGCAGGGTGTGATAAAAGGAGGGCTTGAAAGTAAACGTTGGATAAGAGTAAGGTTATGGTGTGAGTGAGAACACAACATAAATAAGTTGAAATCGAAATATCCTCAGTGTGATAGTTTATCGTTACGATTGGTGAGCACCTGGGAACAAGTGTTGAGTATTAAATATTATTAGGGTATATGTTGATGAGAAGGGAACGGTACGATGCAGAGTGATAGTAGGAAAGTCGTGAATGGCAGGAAGGTGGCTGGTGCATTAAACTTGGTGATTGTAAAGGGACTAAGTCTTGAGTGTGCTAAAAAGGTCTTAATGAGGTTATGTTGTACCTGGTGTTATTGTATAGGTATTGAGACTATGTCTGGAATAAGAAGTATAGATCATAAAGTTCAATGTGTTCAGATGGACAATCTTAGGGGTGTGCTAGGTGTTGATAGGAAGAATTGCATTAAAATGAAGGAATTGAAAATTATAGAGACGTATGTGGTGTGTGAAGAAAAGGTAAGTGAGAGAATAAATGGAAGTATGGGCGAGATAGTTTGTCATATGGAAAGGATATATGATAGTCGGTTGGTTACGGTTGGTTAAGTGGCGAGTGTGTTGGGACCGGCCCGGCTGGAGACGAAGAAAAAGTTTGAGTCAGTAAACGAATGTTTGAAGGAGAAAATGTGAGTTGGTAGAGGCGAGAAGAAGGTGTATAACAGGAGTGAATGGCGGGGATTGTGATGGTATGGTTGTGTTCCCACCTGGGCCGAGAGGGATGAACCCTTACAATTGGACGATCTACCAAAGTGAGTGTCCATCGCTGTCCCATGAAGCTTTAGGTGGACTTTTCTGACTGCGTATGAGTTCTCACTAATTAAATGGTACTTGAGGTGGCGGTAAGGCGGGCTTTCTCTCTGATATGTTTCAATGTTCTTCTTACCTGCGTTTTCTTTTCCGATGCTCGACACGCATCTTACTCCTATTCTTGGGAAAAATATAAGGAAGATGAAGAAAGAAAGAAAGATATATTAGAGGTGTACCGATAGTATCGGTATCGGCAGTATCGGCCATTATTTTGTTATCGGTATTGGTGAATATGCCGAATATTCTTACTTTTTGGGCTGAAGAATTATGCAGAAAATTAGACTTCCATAATAAAATCTAGTTTTGATTTATAAAAAGGTTCTATAAGGAGTTTGCCTTGAATTACGGAATATATATTGGCATCTCCGATGGTGAACCACTTCTAGAATTGCATTTTAAATATCATAACCGAGGAGCTTGCTCGCGTGACAAAAAAAAAAAGATTCAGAGAAGTGGAAGCCTCCTTATCAGCAATCCCTAGCAACAGCACTGATAGTGACGATGGTGACTTTTCAGCAAATAAACCTACTGAAGTTGAGGATTGTGGATTAGGCTAGACTTTGATAAGTTGGCATGGTCAAAATTGCATTGATCATCTCATTCACTTCAAAGAATCACACAAAGGAAACCGTTATCAATAAAGGAAATTGAAGAGACAGTCAATCAGTGCAAGGATACTTCAAATTGCAATCTGTGAAAAATACCGAAAATGCTCCTAATGGAAGAGAATCCTGTTTCATAGAAGAGTGCATGATAATGTGCCAAGGTTTCCAACTTATTATCATTTGCTGCAAGCAAATATTTTTATCTGCCCTCCCTCATCAGTCGAGAATCGAGCGGTATTTTCGTGTAGTGGGAAATGTAAAGCGACCCCAAAATGGAACAGGCTTCGCCAATGATACTAGTGAAAGCCTAATGTCCTTTAGCATCACAATTTGAGTATTGGAATATCTAATCTTCTAATTTATTATTTGTCATGTGTGAATATACGCCGTCTTTTTATTTTGTCTTTTCAGCTAATTAAAGATTTCTTCTTTCATTATTTTTATTCTTATATATGATAGCTAAATAATCTTGTAAATTGTAATCATGTTAAAACATAAATGCTAGTAGCTAAACTTTGTTAATACTTTACTGGAAAATGGAAATGGAATGTTTTTTGAATATACAAAATAAAGTTATTAAAAATTATATTTGCATTTATTATTCTTTTTAAAGATACTATTTTTATTTATAAAATAAATAATACTTGGGCACAACCAAATTTGAAATAAATGACAAAGTATTGGTTGTACATGGGAATGCAATCCGAGTGCAGCAGTACACAAATGTTCCATCTTATTACTGTGTATTTGTTATATTAATTAAAGTATCGGTATCAGTACCTAAAAAATACAGTATCGGTATCAGTCTTTTCTGGTATCGGTACATCTCTAATATATATATATATATATATATATATATATATATATATATATATATATATATTATATATATATATACTTATATATATAAAATATATATATATGTATATATATAATATATATATATATATATATATTTATTATATACTTATATATAGAATATGTATAGTTATATAATATATATATATATTATATCATATTATTATATAATAAAGTATTATATATCTGATACATATATAATATATATATATTAATATATATATATATAATATAAATTCTTAGTATTGGCTATAAAATTACCCAATTGAGCCTCTTAAATTTTGGTTACATTAAAATGCTACTGATTAATAATAATTAATTAATCATTCATAACTATAGTAAATCTTATTTCAATAATGTATTTGTACTTTTCTTCCTCAGTTGTTGCTTTTTCTTTAAATATTATGCTCATATCATGTTCCTTGAACTAATAATTTTTATTTTTCTTGTATATCCTTTTAGATTTTTTTTTTTTTTTTTTTTTTTTTTTTTTTTTTTTTGTATATCCTTTTAGAAATATTGATAGTTTAATACTCTTTACCTATATAAGCCTTGAATTATCCTTACTTCTTTACATTAATTTACATTATTACAAAATGCACTTTACCCCTGAAATAAAAAGTAAGGAAGATATCGTATTTACAAAAGTAAGATTCTGTTCCTTGTAAGACTACTAGTTAATTTTCTTGTTGATTTCTTTTCTCCAATCTTGTGAATATTTACAATTAAAATAACATTATCCTTTTAATATTTAGTTTTTATAATTGATTAGTTTCATATACAATTAACACATAATAAAATCTTTATATAATATTTCAAGTTTTTTATAATTGAATTGCTTATTGGTGTTTCAGATAACCTGTTTTGAACTGTTGGGTGCCATCCAACAAACTGCAGTGAATTTGAAAAAGATTCGCCTGAAGAGTATTATAACAAGCTTTCAGATTTAGCGTGCAGTAAGAATAATAAGATTGTCGCATTAGGAGAATTTGGACTTGATTACGACAGATTTAATTTCTGCAGTATGGAGGTACAAAAGAAGTTAGTCAAGCTCATAGAGAGAGCATTTAGTTTTCTTTTTTGGAATTTCAAAATAATATATAATTGTAAGAACATACATACAGACTTTTACTTATAGAACCCTGTAGATATTGGAAACTTGAAGCCATTTAATATATATATATATATATATATATATATATATATATATATATATATATATATGTATATATATATATAATATATATATATATATATATTAAATATATATATATATATATATATATATATATATATATATATATATATATATATATATATATATATATATTATTATATATAAGGTATATAATATATATATATATATATATATATATATATATATATATATATTATTATTATTATTATATATATATATATATATATATATATATATATATAATATATATATATATATATATACATATATATATATATATATATATATACATATATATATACGGTATATATATATATTATATACATATACATATTATTATATATATATATTATATGTATATATATATATATTAGCAGAGTATATATATATATATATATATATATATATATATATATATATATATATTATATGGATTTTTGTTTTTGTGTTGCGAATCTGAAGAGAAATGAGATACGTAGAGAGATTGGGTAGGGTGTGTAAAAGGAGGGCTTGTAAAGCAACGATAAGAGTAAGGTTACATGGAGTTTGAGGACACTCCTCGGTGTGCTATGTTAATGTGATGCGTGCACCATGTCTGAGTTTTAAATATTTAGGATATATGTTTTATGAAAAGGGAACGAACAGTAGCAGAAAGGTTTATATGGTAGGAAGGTGGCTGGAGCAAATAAATCAGTGGACGTAAAAGGACTAAGTCTTGAGTGCAATAGGGTCTTTACATGAGGGTATATTATTACCTGTGTTAACACATAGTAGTAAAACTAATGATCTGAATAAGAGGTAATATTTTCAGAAAATATTAGGTTTTTGGATTTGGGAGAGAATTTCTGGATAAAGATCTTTTGCAGCAGATGGAGTTCACTTGAGTCGTAAGGAGTTGGGCTTTTCAGCACCAGTTTGGAGACTTGTTTAGCAAAAACTAGGTAAAGTTAAAGGACACAACCTATGCAATAATGAGTGAATGGTAACAGAATATGGTGATATAAATAAACAAGATTTTAATTTTTTAAATAATAATTGTAGTTAATAAAAAAAATAAACGCATGGAAGAACAGCCGTCTGTTATTATAAATGTCTAGTCTTAGGTGGCCAGTGATACTACTGAAGTTATTCACAATGAGAATCTGACATTATTTGCATAACTGAGGCATGGGTTAATGAAGAATTATATGGAGACCCTTTTCAGAATATGAAATAAATGAGATTCACTCTACAAAACCAGTAGAGGAAGAAGGTGGTGGCGCTATAATTTAAAAAGCAATATTCAATCTTGTATTAATAATTGACTTAAACTAATCATGATATTTAATCGGTATTGGACTCAAGATATCCTTAAAACCAATAAATCACATAGAATAGGCATTTATAGACCCTCTGCCAGAGTCAAGAACAGATGTGAAACAGAAAGAAATGCCACAGTGTAAAGAAAAAGGTAACACATAAGATTTAATTTTCCTGGCATTCAATGGGATTCCCTGTCTCAACATGACCATAGTAGTTCAGTATTTATAAATTGTATACTAGATATCTTTTTGAGTCAGATGGTCCATGAACCCACAAGACACGATGCACTATTAGACTTATTATTAACTAACAACAAAGTAATGGTGATGAACGTATTGAAAAAATTAGTGACCATAATATAATTAGATTTAATATGAATGTGATATCTGGGCTCAAATTGCAAGCTAATAAGTAAGGAAAATCCTAGATTTCTAAAATGGTGATTTTACCAAATTACTAGGAGACATGCTTAGTATAACTGACTGTGATAAAGAGTTTAAAGACCAAAATGTTTTTATCATGTGGGAACGTTTTAAGCAAATTTTAAAATATTCAGCCAGTATGTTTTAAAAATAAACCCATTAGGGTGGCGAAGAGAAACCTGTTTGGTGAATATATAATAAGAGATAAAATCATGAAAAGCATAGATGTTTGAAAATATCAAGTGTGCATTAGGAAGATGTGATTTAGTAAATTATAAGAAAAAAAGAAACGAACTTAACCAGTCAATAAGAAAGGCAAAAGAGAGAGGCAGAAATTAAATTAGCAAGGAATAGTAATAAGGACCTGAAGATTAGTTTTATAAATTTAAAAGTAAGAATAGACAATAGGTCAATTAAATTGATGGTAAATTAGTAAGTTCAGATAAGGAATTGGTCAACATTTTCAATGCTTATTTGCTTCAGTGTTTACTGAGGAAAGATTTGATAATAGTTGAGACTAATAGTTTCGGTATGCATGTAATAAATAGGATTACAGAATTTGAAATTGCCGAGAAAGAAATTAAATCTTTACTGGACCACATTGACCCAGGAAAAGCTGCAGGTTCTAATGGTATATATGGTAGAATTCTAAAGAGGGTAGTAGCGACATTGCAAAGGCACTGTATTTGATTTTTAAGCGATCTATGTTAAACATTTGGTGAGGTACCAGATGACTGGAAAACTGCATATTGTGTTTATTTATAAGAAAGATAATAAGAAGATTTGAGAAATTATAGACCAGTTAGCTTAACATCTCTGGTTATAAAAGTTATTGTAAAAGTTACTGAAATTTCATATAGAGAAATATTTGGAAGATAACAAGATATTGTATGACTCCCAGCATGGTTTTAGAAAGGGTAGATCATGTTAGACAAACCTTTTAGCATTTTTGGAATATATTACTGACTGCATTGACCGAAGAGATCCAATTGATGTTATATATTTAGACAGCAATTCTTTTGATAAGGTTCCACACATAAGGTGATAAAGAAGATATTGCAATGTGGTATAGGTGGAGGTACATGGTTGGATTAAAAGAGTGGTTGTGAATTAGAAAATATGGTGTACAACTAAATCTCAATAAGTCATCAAGTAAAATAGTGAAGAGGGTGTCCCATTAGGTTCAGTGCCAGCTACTCTGTTGTTCCTCATATAAATGATTTAACTAGACCAAATGTAAGTGTTTATAAGTTTGGTTACGATAAACACCAAAGGGCTACCCCAGTTAAGTTAGAATAGAAGGATGCATAAAGATTCAAAATGATCTTGATAAACTTCTTGGGTGGGCAGATAAGTGGCAAAATGAATTTTAAGTAAAAAGTAAGGTTCTTCACCTAGGTTTCAACAAAAGTTTTAACTACGATATTAATGGGGATTGGCTGTGGACCAAGAAAAAGATTAGGTGTGATTATAAGCAGTAATTTGAAAGTAGCTAATCAGTGTTTGTAAGCAAGGAATAAAGCTAATAAGATGCTGGGCATAATAAATCGCAATGTTTACAAGATCACAGCTAAGGTAAACTATATATAATATGTTAGCTAAGCCTAATATCATAAATAAGTTTGGGCCCTTATTTAAAGAAAGACTTAGATATGCAAGAGAGTGCAACGTAGAGCAACAAGGATGATTTCTGGGTTTGAGGGTAAGAGCTATGAGGAGAGGCTGAAGGAGTTAGGAATGTTTTCTGTAGAAAGGCGATTTCTCAGAGGAGACATGATACAAGTCTACAAAATTTTTACATCTATTGATAATACAGAGACCATTAAATTCTTCATAGTAGAGCACGGACGAGAGACCAGGGGGGCATAACAAGAAAATTAAGAAGAAAGCATGCCATCTTGATATAAGAAAGCATGCATTCAGCAATAGGGTTGTTAAATTTTGGAATGGTTTGCCACAGGAAGTTGTTGAGTGTGACTCGATGGCAACATTTAAGAAAGGGTTAGATAGGTATATGGATGGGTTGGGTATCATATAGTATATTTAGACGAAGCCAAATTGGCTGGTTTTTAGTTACAGTAGTTATTAATGTTATACTGCATGTATGACCATAACTTAGTTATTAAGGCATGTGGATGGTTTGGGGTATCATATATAATTTTTTTTGACTAAGCCAAATTGGTGGATTTTAGTTACATGAGTTTGACAAGCCCTAGGGTGCTTTGTTTATTTGCATGAGAGCATGTTTGGTTAGTGGGTTGACTGGGACAGTCTCGATAGGTCCATGTGGCTTCGTACTGTCCCTACATTTCTTATGTTCTTATGTATAGATCTAAAGTACATTGTGTTCAGATGAACAATCTTAGGAGCGTGTTAGGTGTGATAAGAATTTAAATGCATTTAAATGCTCAAACTCTGGTATCTTTATATTAGTTGCATGCAAGTTGATTCACTTTTACTAATTAACGTAAATTAGGTAAATGGAGTTGATGTACTTGGAAGTATATTTTGAATTCAAGTTAAAACTCTCATGCTTATTTTGTAATTTTTAGTGAATTATAGAATTTTAATAAAGTTTTTAATATATTTATTCTTTTTTATTGTTTAAGGTATTTTGAATGGCAGTTAAAGCTTGTGGGAAAAACCAATTTACCATTATTTCTTCACTGTCGGAAAGCTGCTAAAGACTTGGTAGAAATCCTTACGACTTATGGTGAAGATATTTCGAAAGGAGGCGGTGTAGTTCACTCATTTGATGGTACAGAGGAAGAATTAATGAATTTCTTAAAGTGTGGCTTATATATAGGAATTAATGGCTGGTAAGATTTATCCTGAATTTTTATTAAAAAAATTGGTGGTCATGCCTTTTAGTTAAATGACTTTCAACTTATTTCAGGTTTCCCCTGAAAACGTTTGAATTTGTCAGATTCATTCAACGATGTCGCCTTTACTTTGCAGTTCTTTGAAAACGGAAGAAAACTTGAAAGTAGTTAGAGAAATACCTTTGGATAGACTGTTGCTCGAGACAGACTCACCTTGGTGCGAAATCAGACCTTCCCATGCTGGTTATAAATATATAAAGAGCAAATTTCCATCAAAGAAGTATGACAAATGGGAAAAAGGAGTCATGGTTAAAGGAAGAAATGAGCCTCATTGCATTGTGTAATTATTATTATTATTATTATTATTATTATTATTTTTTTTTATTTATATTATTATTATTATTATTATTATTATTATTATTATTATTATTATTATTATTATTATTATTATTTATTATTATTATTATTATTATTATTATTATTATTATTATTATTATTATTTATTATTATTATTATTATTATTATTATTATTATTATTATTATTATTATTATTATTATTATTATTATTATTATTATTATTATTATTATTATTATTATTATTATTATTATTATTATTATTTATTATTATTATTATTATTATTATTATTATTATTATTATTATTATTATTATTATTATTATTATTATTATTAGATTTTTCTTTTCCATAAATAGATTGAAAAACCTGAAGAAAATTATCTCCTACAGGTCTGAAATAGTTAGAAAAATAACCAATTGCGCTTCATGAAAAAGACGTTGTGTTGAAAGCTCTGATGTATCCTCACACTGAAAGGCATTTATATGAGAGGTACAAGCTTTCCTCCTCCAGGCGTTTTGTTGATTTTTTCCACCTTGATGGCATAAATTCTCCTAAAGTTCTTCTCAGTCTATCTTTGAAGACGTTTCAAAGGCATGTTATCAATTATAATATTTTCATTAGCTTGAAAATGCCCAGCGTGAGCTTGCAACACCAACTATTTTTTTCTGAAGAGGAATTGGTTCTTTTTCTAAATACGTTAGACAGGAGATAATTTTTTACAGTTT
Organism: Trachelipus rathkii; assembly: GCA_015478945.1. Taxonomy (NCBI): domain Eukaryota; kingdom Metazoa; phylum Arthropoda; class Malacostraca; order Isopoda; family Trachelipodidae; genus Trachelipus; species Trachelipus rathkii. The sequence continues at coordinate 21,681 of JABUQX010014109.1, forward strand.
TGTTCAATGTATTTTTGGGGAAGAAAAAGGAAAAAGATAAAAATCTGTAATGTAACAGATCTAAAATCCTTACGACTTGTGGTGAATTTATTTGTGTCTAAAATAAATTTCAAAATTTAAATAAGCTCTCTATTATTATTATTATTATTATTATTATTATTATTATTATTATTATTATTATTATTATTATTATTATTATTATTATTATTATTATTATTATTATATTTAGTATAGCTAGTTATTTCCTTTAGCAAACAACATGCATTTTATTCTGATTTATTAAAGAATAGTTATTCATTATTTTATTATGTATTATAGAACAATATTTTTAAATACGGTACTTGAAGGCTGCTATTTAAGTGAGCATGAGTGAGAGTAGTGAGAAAAGTTTGCTTCATCTTAAATGACTTTCACCTGTGAGCGAGTCAGGAAAAGTATTATTAAAATAGGCTATTAGTTTAAAAGGTTATTTAGGTGGGGGTACTAGGACTGTGGGTGCTCGATTTTAAAGGGAGGTTACACCATAAATTTTATTTTTCCCGTTTATCTTTGTTTATTATTGTTTATTGTGTGTATTTATTATGTTGTGGCTACACGCTACTACCCGACGTCCTTCCAGGTCCGGAGAGCGGAGTGTGCTCGCGGCATTGTCACTGGGGGGAGTTCTGTGGCGTCTGGAGCAGGAGGCTGCTAGCCTCACCGATGACTCCTAAGCAGCCTCCGGGAAGAAACGCCACTTCATCGTGACAACGCTCACTCCCTTCAACATCTATTAATATTCTTCAATTTGAACGTGGTTATTCAAGACCAGAACATAACCCCTTCAATATATTTCAACACTTCTATAGCTATGGACCAGGATTGAAGGATTGATATTATTGATAGATAGATAAGGATTATCTACTGGTGTGATATCACAGAAATATTTATAAAATTCCTTAATTTATTAGAAAGAGTTTGAAAGCAAGAAATAATAATTATAGGACAGAGAGAGGGAAAGCAGCGCTCTCAAAGCGGCGAGATTACCTTCCATTGGGTATTTAGGGTGTAGGGTTATTCCATGACACACTAGTGCCAAATGGTTCACCCCTCTTGCTTTCATATCCACATTTTTTACACGGGAGTAGATCTTCCGAATCACAAGCAGACCATAAAACACTAATAGTACTATTACAGAAGCTTCTTTTTCATATATCCTTGTGTGTGGGGGAGAAAGAATTCCCACAGTGTATGTTCTGTGTGCCGTAGAAGGCGACTAAAAGAACGGACATCTCGACCCCCTTGGCGATGACACTTCAAACTTTTGTACGAAGTTGAAATTCCGGGAGGCCCTTTGGGCTTGCAAGGATGGAGCGCTGGGGGCCTTATGGCGTCTTACCAGATGATACGCCACCGCTACCCGTCCGCCTCAGCTTTTCTTCTCACCTTGTACAACCGTATCTGGGTGGAGAATATTTTTCCACCCGCTTGGCAAACGGCGCACATTGTCCCTATTCCCAAACCGGGAAAAGGCCCGAATTTGACGACTAACAACCGCCATATTCCATTGACACGCCACACATGCAAACTGACGAAAAAAATGGTTGCCAACCGTCCTCTCCCGACTCTGGAAAAAATCCGGACTTTCTTTCCTCTCCAGTTTGGTTTTAGGAAGCACAGCTCTACTCTCGACCCGCATTTTTGCTTGGATCATGACATTCGAGAACCTTTTCAAACAATAAACGAGTCTTGGCGGTTTTCTTTGACCTTGAGAAGGCTTTTGATTCCACATGGAGATTGTGGGTCCTCCAAAAGTTTCATTCATTGAACCTGCATGGTCAGCTTCCCCCTTTTTCTACAGAACCTGATGACCAGCAGATCCTTTCAGGTACGGTGCAACTCTGAATTCTCTAGATTATTTCTCAAGGAAGAGGGGGCTGCCGCAGGATGGTGTTTTTAGTGTGATCCTCTTCACTTTGGGATTCAATGATGTGCTGTCCAATATCTCTTCCCCCCTTCGTTGGTTCTTTACGGTTCCCCGTTATCGAACTGCAGGTTAGATTTTTGGGCATGATTTTTGATGTGCGATCGTCCTATCTTCCACATATTCAGCAACTGAAAACCAGCTGCCACCGACCACTGGATCTTCTTCGTCACCTTACTTCTACCACCTGGAGCGCTGGCAAAGGGATTCAGCTCTTGACTTTATTTCGCCTTGGTGAGATCAAGGTTGGGCTACGGATGTGTCATATATGCCCAGACTTCTCGTTCTTATTTACGCCTAGACCCCATCCAAAATGAGGGTCTCCGTATTTCGACGGGGGCTTTCCGTTCACTTAAGGAGAGCCTGAAGGTGGAGGTTTGTGTTATGCCTCTGCCTTTGAGAAGGGAAAACCTCTTGTGTTCCCTATACGTTCGACTACGAACTCCTACACCCTCAGTTCTGATTTCCATCCTTGATACGGTGGCATTTCACCCGCCATTTTAGCCGTTTGCATCGGTGGTGCAGATGTATTTGAATACCTCCGAATTCCACTTCGAGCTGTTTTGCCTTACCCGTATGGTCGTTACACCGATCCATGGTTACATTCACCTCCCCCCAAGGTATGTACAGAGATATGGTCATTGTCTAAGTCTGATCACCCATCCCTTCCTTAATGCCGTCTTCTCACCCCACCAATGGAGTCACGCGGCCTCGATGGCTGTCTTTACTGATGGCTCCAAGACTAACGATGATGTGGGAGCATCGGCTGTATTTCCTGACCGCACTCTATCCTATACTCTGCCTTCCTGCTTCTCTGTCTTTACGGCAGAGCTTGTGCCACTGCTTCTTGCCATTCCTAGGGTTCTCATGCTTGACGGTGCCGATCACGTCACCATCTTTTCCGACTCTCAGAGCGCGCTTGTCGCAATTCAACAATGGTCCCCTAGGGATACCTTGGTTTCCATAATACAACGTTTCTTGTGCAGACTCCATGCACGTCGGAAGGTTTTTCAGTTCCCTCTCACATGGAGGTAGCGGGTAATGAGCGAGCTGATAGGGCAGCAGTTCATGCTGCGGAATCTCGTAAATCCTGCAATGCGTACCTCCCTCGAGACCGTATGGAACTTCTTCCCCGCAACCGATTACTACCCCCCCCCCCCGCATCAATTCCCTATAGAAATCAACTTTCCTCCATTCTTACTGAATCTCTGCTGTTTCGTTCAGACGTGCTTTTTGCGTTCTTATGAGAACTAAATTTACTTCAACATTTGTAATTAGTTTCCATTGACATTCCATTTCATTATGTCTAGGTGCAGACCCTAGTGTTATATTCGCTGGTATAGCCGCTTCACAGCGAGCAGTATCTGCCCCTGTACAGGAACTCAAAAAAATAAAAATAAAATAAATTATTATTAATTATTATTATTATTATTATTATTATTATTATTATTATTATTATTATTATTATTATTATTATTATTATTATTATTATTATTTGAGATTCTGATGAGTGACTTGTGACACAGAGCTATGGTAGATTTTGTTTGTTTGTGTTACTAATAGCTAAATTTAAGCTTGAGAAGGTCAAGTTATTTGTGGTTGTAGCATATGGTACATCTGAAAGTGATATTGAGGAGAATGGGGCTTTCTGGGATAATCTGAACGATGTTTTGGACGGGGTGAGTAGGGGTTTCAGATTGATGGTGATGAGCGACTTGAATGATTCGATAAGTAATTGAATAAGGGATAACATAACAGATTTCTTTGGGGTTGCGGGAGAAAATTAGAATGGTAGAAAGGTGATTGATTTCTGTGAGGAGAAGGGTTTGTCTGTAAGAAATACATTCCTAGAGCACAAGAGTATCCGTAAGTATATGGGAGTTGACGTAGGTAGAGGTGGTATCAAAGTGAAAAGTACTATGATTTTGTGCTGGTGAATAAAGATATTGAAGATTGTGTTGAATGTTAAATCAGTGAGGGGTTTGGGATGGGAATATTGGATCATTATGATGTTGTTTTATATAAAATTAAGTTAGTGGTTGCATGGATGGAGAGGAAAATAAAAAAAGGAAGGATGTTGTGGGAATTAAGAGAGACGTTAAGTGAGCAGGGTTATAAAAAATTATGTGAGAACACTTGTCAAATAAGCCAGTTGAAGGTGAACAACATGTAACTGAGCAAATGTGCCCGCAAACGAAGAAAGCGTTTGTTATTAGTGCATGAGAAGTATGTGTATGTGGTAAAGTAGGAAGTGGAATGATAATAGTGGGTGGTGGAATGAAGAGGTGATAGAAGCGGTTAAAATTAAAAGATACGTTGTTGAATGTGCTAAAAGCCAATGAAGAGGTTTTTAAAGAAAGGCGTTTGGGAATATATAAATAGGAAAAAAGGGATACTAAAAGTTGCATACATAGGAAGAAAAGAGGCAAATGGACAGCTTCGAATGAGAATGAATGGAGACTTACAAGAGAATAAAAGCTGGTCTAGAAGGAATTGCATAAGGTTATGAAAGAGAGTAAGGGGAATCTTCATAGAATAATAAATAAAGATGATATTTTCATTACTAATGAAATGAACGTGAGGAGAGAGTGAATGAAACACTTCAAAAATGTGCATAACATTGGCAGTATCGAAGAGGTGATAGTGAATTGGTGTGAATTTGATGGTGTAAGAATAATTATGTATTTTTTGAATGAGGTAATTAGGGGAGGAGGAGGTAATAGTAAAGTGTTGTTGGGAAGATATATGCTAGTATTTTGGTTGAAAGAGTGCGTCGAGTGACTGAAGAGGTGAGTGTTGAAGAACAAGGTGCATTTAGAAGTGGTAGAGGATGTGTAGATAAAATTTTTACATTGAAGTAAAGGAATGAGAAAAAGAGAGAAGAAGAGTAAATTATGTTTAGGTTTTATGAACTTGCAACAGGCGTATGATATACAGGATTAATAGGAGAAACTCTGTGGCAGGGAGTGGAGAGTGAATGTTTTATAACAATAACGTTGTGATGCATGGATGTGTTATGTCTCCATGGCTATTTAAATTGAACATTGATGGGGTGGTGAAAGAATTTAAGGTAAGGGTGGCAGGGGAGTGTGTTATACTGCTGAAAAATGAAACAAAAGTGGAAGGGGCCTTGTTTATTGAACGCTGATAATTTGGTTTTGTGTGGCGAATCAGAAAAAAGTTTGAGAGGATAAGTAGAGGGTTTTGAAAGTAAATGCAAATAAAAGTAAGGTGATGGAGGTGGGTGAGGAGAGTCCACAGTTTGAAATCAGGCTGGATTTTGAGCTACTGGAACAATCATCCGAGTTTAAATATTTAGGCTATAAGTTGAATGATTACGTAACAGATGATGCAGAGTGCAATAGGAAAGTTGTGAATGTTGGAAAGGTAACTGGTACAATTAAATTCTTGGTGAACGTAAAGGGACTAAATCTTAAGTGCCCCAGGGTTCTACATGATGGTATGTTATTACCGGTGTTCATGTATAGCAGTGAAACTATCGTTTGGAATTAGAGGTGCTGATCTAAGGTGCAGTGTGTTCGGATGGATAATCTTCGGGGCATGTTAGGTGTGAAAACAATTGATAAAATAAGAAATCAATGTGTTAGGAAGTTGTGGTGTGAAGAATATCGCATATGAGAGAATAAATGATTGTGTATTAAGATGGTTTGGTCATATTGAAACGATGGATAGTGGTTAGTGTGCAGGGAATCTCCTGGCAGAGTGATCGAAGAAAAAGTGGATTGAGTCAGTTAAGGAGTATCTGAAGGAAAGGAGTGTGAGTTTGGCAGAGGTCATAAGAAATGTGCATAATAGGTGTGAATGGAAGGGTTTTGTGAGGGCCCATGATTGTGGGCCTGACCCAGGGGATGAACCCTTACATTGACGAGATACCACAATGGAGGTCTGTCGCTGTGTTTTGAAACCCTAAGGTGGATTTTTGGTTCTGATGGACTCGTACTTAAAGGTATGGGGGTCGGGGGCTTTCCTTTCGACTTACATTTTTTTCTATTTATTTTGCTCACCTCACCCCCAATCTGTGGCCAAAGAAGAAGATAAAGAAGAACGAAATTAATTAATTTATTATTATTATTATTATTATTATTATTATTATTATTATTATCCCCCCTGTTAACGTATCCCACCTTTTCGGGCTGGGGGGCTTAGATACCTCTTCTGAAGTGTATCTGCGAAAGAGACGCACGTTTTTGTTTTTCAGGTTGATTTTTCCCCCTGGTTCCCCTCCTTTTCATATATGTTCTTTGTTTCTTATTTTATTATTCTTATTATTATTATTATTATTATTATTTTTTTTATTTTTACTATTGTTTTTATTATTATTATTATTATTATTATTATTATTTTGTTATTATTATTCTTATTCTTATTATTATTATTCCCGTTCCCCTTACCCTTCCCTTCCTCAGTTTCTGTCCCTTCTCCTCCGTTTTCTGTACGTACTACCCTACGTATCCCTGATCTCTTCTGAGTCTCCCATTTCCCGCTTCCCTGGTGGCTACCGGGCTGTTGTCTCTGTGTGTGTCATCCACCCACTGCCCCTCCTTGGCGCCATGGGTGAGTTACGGCCTCGGGTAATGTGGAGTTTGTTGCCTTCTACGCCAGCCGTCATATTGTAGGGTCCCGGAACCTGGCCCTAACCCAGAGGAGGCTGTCCTGCACTTGGGTTTATAATCTTGGGCTTTATCCGTGTGGTGCATGGCTTTTATTTTCCATCTTTGGGACTGACGCGGAGTCTCCGCTCTCCTGGAGTGCTTATGATACCATGTCCAATCCTACGGGTAAATAGTTTCTAGGGGGAGGTAGGTAGCCTGGGCCTGTGGTGGGCGCGGTTGCTGCAGTTATGCTGCTGGGATTTATGTTTCTATTCATCATTTGTAAGTATTTCCATGTTTATTTATTGCAGTGCTGATGTTTTGCAGGAGTATTTTTCATGGGAAGAAAATCTAAAAGTTTACCGTTTTCCAGAAAGGTGGCAATCACCATCTGGAGGGTCCCCAACCCGTCTCCTCCTGGCTATTCCCAGGCCTGCGACCAGCAGGGCTTTTGACGCCCTTGTTGGATGAAATGGTTGGTATTCCACCACCCACCCCTATCGCCCCTGCTCGGTCCTGTTTCAGGGACTTCGCCCTGTCTAGACCAGGTGAGCTATTGTGGCCTTCTCTAGAGTACCCTTGCCCTCCGTCTTTGCTGCTTGTTATTCCAGGGAGCCCCGTGCCAGCAGGGTTCCATTCCTAAACGCCAGTATAAACCGACGCCGATGATCACTTTCTCCGACCCCTCCAGGGGTCCCGGGCCTTGATTCCTACCCGCTTTATTTTTTATTTACATTCGACGTCATCTCGTCCACTGACTTCTGTGAACCAGCTCATCCTTAGCGATGCTTTGGAAGTTGCTCTTCAAACTACTGAGCCACAGGCTACGCCAATGAGGAACGGTTCCCTCTTGGTTCGTGTTATCGATTGTAACCCAGAGCAACGTCTACTTCCCTATCCCCATCTGGGGAAGATTCCCGTCATTTCTAAACCTGACGATGTTCGTAACACGTCGAAGGGTACCATATATGCGCCGGAGTTCTGTTCCGATGCTTCGATTGACATCCTAACTCATTTACAGGCTCACCACGTGCCTATCACTGACGCTTATCGGTTCCCTCCACGTAAGGATGACCCCTCAAAGACGAACCCTCGTCTGTTACTTACCTTCTCTGTGCCTTTCCTCCATCCAAGGTAAAACTTGGTTTTACCATGCACACGGTTCGAACTATATGCCCTTCCCGAGAAGATGTTTCTAGTGCCATAAATTTCACCCCCAGAAATATTGTCGGTCTCCCCAGACCGTCTGTCCGACATGTGGCAGTTCTCTCCACCCGAACTGTGACAGAGATCCTCCATGTTGTCCTAGCTGCAAGGGCCACACCCGGCCTCCTCTGTCCACTGCCCTTTTTTCGCCTTGGAGAAGGAAATACTGGAGCAGTGCGCCATTCATAAATATGACCGTCGTGAGGCTACCCGCCGGGCGAGGGAGAAGCTGGCTCATCTTCCTATTTCTTATTGCAGCGTCCACTCCATCTGCGGTTACCTCTTCCGTTGCTATCGCCCTGGTGTTGTGTCTGGAGCTTGTTCCCAGCTTACGTTCGTCCGTTCGGCCTTCTGTGCCGGTTTCCGAATCACCTGTTTCTGGTGGTTCTGCAGGCTCGGGCCATTATCCTCCTGACTTTCCGAAGACACAGGCTTCTCTCGTCGCGTTCTTCGCCGACAATATCATGACTCCTCTCTATGCTCCTCTCCAGAGGTCCATGCAGCTCCCGGAGGGGGATATCTGATTTTGCGATAAGTTCAGCTTTTGAGGTCGATGGCGATCGTCCTTGTGCCTCGTCGCCTACCTGTCCCGTCTCCCGGAAACGCCCTGCTTCTGTTTCGCCGGGGAAACCACCAAGTTCCTCTTAACGGTTGCGAGAGTCCGTCCAAGGGCGGATCTTCCCTGAGACAGACATCCGTACTCGCTGTTTATCGGGCCGCGGACTTCTTGAAGAAGGATCCCGTTTGTACTGGGGGACCCGTCTCTTGTCTTGCCTAAACGGGCTCGCCACGCTGACAACCCTCGCGCGGGCTGATCTCGACCAGTGGTCCGCCCTCTGCCCGTTCTGATTCTGATAAATTGCTACTTACTCCGCTCATGCCCGCTTCGCTTCTGCACCCACCTGAGCGATTCTGAAGTCCGCAGTGCTACGATGGACTTCCTCTTTTCGACTACTCCTTCTTCCGTGGGGTGTCAGCAAAAGCGATACCCGTTGTCCCGCCCGAGGGGAGGTCCGAGGGTATCGATTGGACACCTCGCCCGCTCGCAGTCTTCCCTCGGGAGACGTGGTACCGCTTCGATGTGTGTTGAGGATGGGTTAGCTGCTGGTGGTTGCAGGAGGATGGAGGAGTCTTCCTTTCCTGCCTCTGACTTAATCCACTTTGACTTCGGTCCTGTCGACGGAGCCTTCTGTCTCTCCTCCAGCGCGGACCGCTTCCGAGATTTTAACTGCAGACGCCACATATCCTTGTCATCCGATGTGTCTCATCTCACTCCTGCCGACATCCTTCATTTTGTCATCCTTTCCATCTTCCCAGCGTTTGGGCGCCTCCTGGCAAGACGCTTCCCCCTTCCTGGCTTGCTAAGAAGTCTGGCGGGGGTGCGTCTGAGGGGAGGGATGTTCGAAATGAGGTGTGATTTGGCCCGCCTCTTTGGCGAGCCCCTCTCCTGATGTGCCCAGGAACCCCCCTCGTAAAGGGGTCCACACATATCCCTGTTGCTGCGTGATTCTCCTCTCTCCGGGGTTTGAGGCCCTGCTCAGGTCGTCCGCGGTCACGGGACCTTCCGCCTTTAACCCTCTGAGGAGACTGCTGTCTCAAAACACGTGACTATTAAGCCGCGGATCGTCCTGACCTTTGATTATTTCCCGCTTATGGCACGTTTCATCCAATGGAACTGCTGCTAGGATACTTTCGTATTAATATGGAGAGCTGAAGTGAGTCATTTGTCGTCATTTCCGCTTCCTTGGCTGTTTGCTTACAGGAGTTGCAACTTCTTGACCGTGCCCTTTGGCAACCGTCAAGGTACAGGGAGCCCCTTACTTTCCCTGAATCGTGGAACTAGCGGCAGAGGTGGGGTAGCAAACCTGCTTCACGAGTCTGTCCCATTTACCCCATTCCCCGCCACTCCATGCCGTAGCGGCTCGTATCCATCTTGACGCGCCGGGCTTACGCCAGCCGTGCTGGTGTACCTGGCGCGCCAGTTGTAATATACTCGTGAAAGACCCGTCGATTTTTTCACGTGTCTCCCACCGCCCATGTTGGTTCTCGGTGACTTTAACCTCCGCCATCCTTTGGGGGGAGACTCTGTTACGTCCCCCAATGCCGATTGGTTATTGAGTATTTTGCAGGATTTTTCATTGGGATGTCTCAACACGGGCCTTCCAACCTTTGAACGTTTTGATACAGGCACTTCTTCCTGTGTTGACATCTCGTTGTGTTCCTTCTCGTCTTTAGATCGTTTTGGGTGGGAGAGGTCGTCCTTCCTCTGTGGTAGTGACCACTTCCCAATCGTGATACTGTCCTTTCTTGCCCTGTCCGCAGCTACCACCTTATTCTGGCTGGTGCTATGACAGGGCAGACTGGTTAGTCTTCTCATCAGGCCACTTACTTTTCCATCTTTCCTGCAACTAACGTGTTCCCTGTCGCCGGCGGATGCCTTCACTACTTTCAGGAAGTAATCATTCAGGCGGCATCGGACCATATACCCTGCTCATCTGGGACCCGAAATCAACAACCCTGGGTGGAACCAGAGTGTGCTCAAGCACCGTGGTGCGTAAGCTATATAAGCTGCATAAACAGACCCCACACCTTCAAACTTGATTCTGTTTAAGGCTTCTGCGGCCCGTTCCCGGCGTATTAACCGCCGTACGCGGAAACAGTATTGCACATACGCTTCCACCGTTAATTCTTCTACGCCTGCATCATCAGTCCATAAAAAAAATTTTCCGAAAACACCATGCGGATCCGACTATCATCCTTGTTTCCGCCGCAAACCTCCGATGTCATCACTGCTCCCGGATCTGTGACGGACGAGTTGGGTTATCACTTCGCGTCCTGCTCCAGCGGCCCCTGGTATCCTTTTTCGTTCTAGTCGCTTGCGGATGGGGTTTCCTGAATTTTTCTGTTCCGCCTGGAACAGACCTTCCATACAACCGGCTATCTCACCAGCCGAGTTCTAGACGCCCCCAAGCTTTAGGGGATGGAGCGCCTGGCCCTGACGGCATCTCCTTTCAGATGCTTCGACATGCTCATCCTTCTGCCACTGCCTTCCTTCTCGGCTTATACAATAGAATATGGGTGGTGGGTGTCTTCCTTCCCGTCAGGTCTACTGCATATATTATCCCCATTCCCAAACCTGGGAAGGATCCGACTTCTTCCGATAACCATCGCCCTATTTCATTGACCTGCAATACATGTAAGCTCATGAGAGATTAGTGGCTTCCCGTCTTGTTCCCACGTTGGAGCAACTCCATGCATTTTCCGACTACTAATTTGGTTTTCGTCGCCATCGCTCGACTCAGGATCCTCTCCTTTGGTTGGATCACTACATTCGTGAGTCTTTTGCTTCCAACAAAATGACCTTTTCTTCGACCTCGAAAAGGTGTATGATAGCACGTGGAGGTTGAGGGTTTTGCGGAGCCTCCACTCTTTGGGACTTAGGGGGCAACTTCCCATATTCCTTCAGTTGTTGATGTCGGACCGTTCGTTTCAGGTCCGTTGTGGTACCACGCTCTCGAGGTGTTTTGCCCTGGACGAAGGGGTGCAGCATGGCAGTGTATTGAGCGTGTTGCCTTTCGCAATTGGTTTCAATGGTGTTGTCGATTCCATCCCGCCTTCAGTGCGCTGCTCCATCTATGTTGACGATCTTGCCTTGTACATCTCTGGTGCTAAACTTCCTTGTATGGAACGTCAACTTCAGGTTGCCATCGATAGGGTTTCCTCTTGGTGCTCTGCGCGTGGCTTTACATTTTCCACGTCGAAAACTACGGCCGTGCTTTTCCGGAAAAATCCTCGTCGTAGGGGTCGCCTACATTTGCCTCCAAAGTTACGTCTCTATGGCTCCCCTATCCGTGTAGAGCCGAGGGTGCGGTTCCTGGGTCTGTTGCCTGACGAGCGCCTTACGTACCTTCCTCATATTACTCTCTTCTGAAAGCTAATTGCCGCCGTTCTTGATCTCTTACGGCACCTCACCTCCAAGACTTAAGGTGGAGGACAGAAAACCATGCTCCACCTATACATCATGCTGGTGCGGGCTAAACTGACCATGGTTGTGCCATTTATGGGCAGACAACATTCCAGTCCTACCTCCGCCTCTTGACCCCATTCAGACGGAAGGTCTGAGAATTGCCAGGGTGCATTCCGTTCCTTTCCGAGGGAAAGCCTGGAGGTGGAGGCCGGAGTGATGCCCCTATCCCTGTGGAGGGAGCAGCTCATGTGCTCGCTGTTCATTCGTCTTCAGGTTCCTACCTCGTCGGCCTTGACACCTATAATAGAGCGGTTCGCGTCACAAACCCTCTTATTGGCCATTGCTGGGCTTGTTATCATCTATTTCTCTCGACCTCTCCTCAACGAGCGGAACATATGCAATTTGATGCACTCTACTCGTTCATTAGTGGTCTCTCCGCCTCCTGCGCCTGCGGAATCCAGTCTTTGCATAAGTCGAGGCGCACCCAGTGCTGTTGAGGGATCTTTGTATCTCACGCGGAGGTCCATAAAGCGACTCTATAGCGGTTTACACCGATGGTTCAAAGACGGAGGAAGGGGTGGGAGTTTCAGGTGTTTCCGGACATCACTGTCTCCTACACCCTTCCACCACCCTATTTGTCTGTTTTCTTTCAGCTGAACTAATAGCTATGTCCATGGCGGTGAACAGATCAGTACCTTCGCCCGGGGGGGTAATCAGATTCCCGGAGCGCTCTCCAGTCGTTGCTTTGACCAGTCAACCTGTAACCCTTTGGTCTGTGCCACCAACAGTCCCTCTGCCTGTTACCAGCGCAGCACCACACCATTGAGTCTGTTGGGTTCCCTCCTATGTGGGTGTTCCTGGCAACGAACGGGCCGATAGGGAGGCCAAACAGGTGGCTGCACACAGGGTGTCGGGTGCCCGTTACCTCCTCCAGTGCCTGGGCCGCATTTCCCTGCTGGGCGATTTTCTCCACTTTGTTGCCGGGGGCTTCTCTGACAGCAGTCATGTTATGGAGGGGATGCCGTAAGCCAAAACTTCGGAATGTCAAACCCGGTGGTCATCCTTGGCAGGTGGTCTTCATCTTGTAGGAAGAGTCGCTTCCTGGAGGTGGGTCCCTGGCTCGATTGCGTCTTGGTCATACCAATCTCACCCATGGATTTCTTATGTCACGTGGGGTTTTCCCCCTGACCTGCCCATTTTGCTCATCCAGTTGTCCTCACTGTCGTTCATCTCTTTGTGGATTGCTGTTATTCTTCACCCTTCAAAGCAAGCTCTTCCTGACGTGCTAATCATACTCCTTTCCGCACGCCTTTCAGCAATATTCTTCATCCGGAATCATCTCATTTTCGTAGTGATCTCATTTTTGCTTCCTATTGGAACTGAACATCTTTATAAGATCTAACCCCGCCTTGTTCTTCTTTTTCTGCTCTTAGGGATTTCCCCTGTAGTTAGTTTGCTAACACGGTCTAGCCGTATTCTTGTGTGCTGTGGAGATCCTACATCCACTAAAAAATCTATTATGATATTATTAAGATATATATATTGCATATATATATTATTATATATATTACAGCATATATTATATATTATTATTATATTACTATTATTCTTCACAAAGAAGTTTTTATTTCAACTTTCTTGTACCAAATTCTTACATATTGTCTTTTATTGACCAACTTTGAGGTGCTACATTGTTAATTTTTTCCCCCTATTTTAAATCTGCAACTTTTTTTTTAATTCTTTAATCAGGTGTTTGTAATATAAGAAGTCGGGGAATTTCTTGTTTGAACTAGGTAATGTAAGCTCATTAGGATCAAGGTCCTCAGCAGTAGCAAGTTTTTTCACAATTTTTTGGTTTCACGTACATTTTGGTTTGTATATCCTTTAGCATATGTTGCTGGTCGCTTAAATTATGGTGGCGACACACCAACTGCAGTTAGACTTGTTTTCAATGTTTCTTAAAGATGTTTCATCTGATTTATCATCTTGATCCAATAGTGATTAAATTAATTGCTGTTTTATTGATTTAATTGCTATAAATTCTTTTCTATGTGATGTACAAATTTTCTGACCTGGTTTAAAATTCCTCTTCGTCATATCCTTCAGTTGATCAGCGGTTTTCAAATCAATTGATTGTATACTCTCGTATACTTATGGATACTCTTGTGCTCTAGGAATGTATTACTTACAGACATACCCCTCTCCTTACGGTATTGCTCCTTTAAGTAAAAGGATTGCTACACGACCCCTGGAAAAATTCATTTTGCATAGAAGCTCCGCTTCATGGAGGAAACATTTGGAACTTTGCATCAGGGTATAATTAACATTGTGGAGTGAATTAATTAGCTCTGATGTTGTGATGAAATGTTTTTGTTAAATATTACGAAACAAAGTTGATGTAAAAAAATTTGTTACGGTATCAATTATATTCTTTGTCAGTATTATGATTAGAAAGGTTATGACAAAAATTTTGTTAAATATTACGGCATTAATGTAAAATTTAACATTGCTATGTTAAGAGATATGCTTGAAAAGTGGTTGAATAGGTTTTAGTTTTGTACGGAAGTTGTTCAGGGTACTTTCCTGCTTTAAGTGCTGAAGTTGTTAATGTTAGTAAGTTTATTCGTACGTTTGGGTGTGTTAGGTTTGTCGTTGTACATTATATTCTTAGTTCAGTTATTTTATGTTAGCTTTAATTAACGTGTAAAAACGTTGTTACGCCAGCATATATTCGATATTTTTTTTTCTCAGAAACTATTTGTGTTATGTTTTGGATAAAAACTTTGTTTATGTTACAACAGTTATCGTTGTCGTTATGATAAGTTGGACGATTCAAGATAAAATCCCTTTGTCTTAAATATTCATTGTGTCGTAAAACTTAACGTTAAAAAATGTTAGAGGATATGCTGGAAAATGGTCATGAAATAAGGTTACGTTTTTGTATTGCAATGGTTAGTTACTTTAAGGTGTTAAGTGTGGAACTTTGTTTAAATGTTAGCCCTTTATCGTTGGCTTAAGTCTGTTGTTAGTTTGTCGTTTGTACATTATTTTTTTTAAAGGCTCAATTGTGCTATGTTAGGCTTTTATTAATAGAAAACCTTGTTATGTTAGGCATATATTTCGATGGTTTGTATATTAAAAGAAACTCAATTTGTGCTAGTTTATCGGAAATGATACTCTAAATGCTACGTAAATAGGTTGTTAATGTAAAATTAACATTTGATATGTTAGAGATATGCTTTGAAAGAGTGTGAATAGGTTTTTACGTTTTGTACGCTGTGCTTAGGTACTTTTTACTGGCGGTTAAATAATGGAAACTTGTTAATGTAGGTTGTTTATTTCTTGGCTAAGGATGTTGTTAGTCTTATTGTTATTGTTACAATTATATTCTTTTAGTTCGGTAATGTATTGGTCTAAGCTTTTATAAATTTTGTGAAAAACAATGTTACGGTTTAGCATAGTATATCGTTGGTTGGTATATTAAAAGAAACTTATTTTTTGTACTAGTTATGTTGTTGGTTGTTGTTGTGGTTGTTGTTGTTGTTGTTGTGTTTGTTGTTGGTTTTTTGTTGTTGGTTGTTGTTTGGTTGTTGTTTGTTGGTTGTTGGGACGAGAATATATACCCTTTTGACTGATATGGGTTCTTTCGTGCGTCGTATTCTTGTTTACTTTCTTCTATTTGGTTGAAAGAAAAAGAAAGAATCTCATAACCTATAAGGGTTGTTTACGGATACGAATTCCGTCAGTAGGACATTTTTCGCTCTGTACTGGTACGATGGGAAATCTCCTTCGCAATCTTCTACACGCTGTTGTTGGATATTCTTCACGAGGAGGGCTTCGTTTTCCCACGATGCTGTCATTTATATTTAATCGTCAACGCGGATGGATAAGGATAACAATTGCTTGATCCTTTGCCAGAGGTTCAAAATAATAGAACTCTTTATCCGGTTTGTGCGCTGGGATTTCATCAAGATGTATCGACAATCGCAGGCGGCATGGATAGAGGAATAAGTATGTTGTTATCCGGGTGGGATCGACGAAGTAGTGGAAATATCTATCAGGAGGGTGACAAGTGTGAGGTTATAATAAGAATAGGACGGTTGTGTTCTTCGGTCATGTGGGACGGTATTAAAAACCCTTGATGTACGGCAAAACTACTGAAAACCCATCCAGGACTTGGTAGTGACCTTCATGCGTTCAGGGTCTGTATAAGGTTTCACAGTTCGAAAACCTCTGACAATATTACAGGCATTGCTTTTAAAATAAAAACGAATTAAACATCGCACCTTAACGATGCTGACATACTTGAGAACTTAATACATATAGCACATGGTGAATAATTATTGATAATTTTAACACCGAAAACATATGGTTTCCCGTTATATAATAACTTTCAGAACTTTTGATCTTACACTGAAAACTCTGAGCGTTCTCTTGTTGAGAAAAAATTATAGATTTGTCTATTTATTTAATTCATACGCCGAAAAATGGTTTATTGTTGCTGAAGGCATTTATACTTAAATCCTTTCCAAAGGTGTTGGAATTTTAGAGAGATAGTTTATTAGAGGCTTACCCAATTGAATCCTATGTTTTCTCTTGATTAGATGAATTAATATTATTTAAAATAAAATACTTGTTTTTTATGTATTTATATTAACGCTCTTTTATGAACTATGGTAATGTTATAAAAAATGAAAAACTGTTTTTACTTCACCTCGGTATGTCTTCGACTTATTGGGACTTTTAAGTTGTTAAATGATAGCCTGTTTAATTTCTGTCTGGTTGTCTGTTTTGCTAAGTACGTTATGTTTCATAGTTTTAGGCTTTACAGAAGGTTAAAAAACTTTACTTATTGTGGTCTTTACCCAACTAGGTAATTTGCTGGGTTGGTAAGGTTATGCTAAAAATCTTTTTTGTTAAATACTACTATTGGTAATGTAAAATTAAACATTGTCAGTTGGGGAAAGATTGTTTGATAAGTATTGATTGGTTACGCTTTATGCACCGCATTGGTATTACTTTACTGGTCTGTTAAGTGGTGATCTTTGTTAATGTTAGCGCAAGTTTAATTCTTGATTAAGATGGTGTTCAGGTTGTCGTTGTTTTATATCCTTAGTTTCTGGGCAAATGTTGATTTGTTGGGACCTTATTAAATAAGGAAAACTTGTTTACGGTTAGGGCATACTTTTCTTGGTCTGTATGATAATTACACAATTTAATGTAAATTTTGTAAATATTAAATGTTTAATGTAAAATTAACTTGTTATGTTAGGAAAGGGACATGCTTGACAAAGTTGTGACATAAGTTTACCGGTTTTGGGATGTAGGTTAGTTACTTTTTACGTGTGTTAAGTTGGTGAAAACTTTTGTCTAAAAGTTAACGTTTATTCCTGTTTAAAAGATATGTTAGGTATTTTGGTCATTGTGGTTATGTTCATAGTTCCAAGGATGATGCTAAAAAGTATTGCCTTTATGTAATGTGAAACAACTTTGTTACGTCAGCATAAATTGTTTGATCTTTGTATAAAAGAACTTGATTTTATGTTATGTTTATCCCAAATGATACACGAAATGCTGAACTTGAAGATCAAATAGATCAATATGATTCAAGGGACGTGACAAGGAGGGGTGGCGGGATGGGGGCTGGTTGTGTGGTGATTTACTTGACATTTACTGGCTTTAGAGTATGTAAACGTTAACAATTTTAGTTAAATTATGGACGTGATATCAATAAGATCAATAGATCAAATAGTTCAAGGACGGACCAATGAGGTTGACAGGATGATGGATGCAGATGGTGGTTTGATTTTACTGATTTACTGTGCCTCTTATGGGTATGTAAAACGTTAAAAATTTAGTAAAAATATTTGACTTGGATCAATAGCTCAAATGGATCAATAGATCACAAACGTGGAACAGGAGGGGTGGGCAGGGATAGGGGGTGGATGGGGTTTGATTACTGATTTACTGATTTTAGGGTATGTAAAAAAAACATGACAATTTTAGTAAAAATTTGGACTTGATCAATAGATCATGAATTCAATAAGATCAATAGATCAATAGAACAAATAGATCACGACTGTTCAAGGGAGGGTGGCTGGTGATGGTAGTTTGATT
Source organism: Trachelipus rathkii (assembly GCA_015478945.1). Taxonomy (NCBI): domain Eukaryota; kingdom Metazoa; phylum Arthropoda; class Malacostraca; order Isopoda; family Trachelipodidae; genus Trachelipus; species Trachelipus rathkii. The sequence goes on from JABUQX010014109.1 coordinate 39,547, forward strand.
TTACGAATATTACTGATTATAGGGGTATGTAAAAAGGTAAATTTGTAAGTTATAACAAAAAGAATTAAGAAATTTTATTTTCATTTATTATTTATTTATCTTTTATTTATTTTCTTTGATTTGTTTCTGGAAAATATTATTTTCGAAATCTACAGACCCAATTAACATATATAAGCCACAACATGTTGTTTATTACGATGTTTTATTAAAACCGGGGCACCGCAGCAGGCTCCAGCACCGGAGGCCAGAGCCACTCATCAAGATTCCAAATTTACCAATTCTTTCTAGAAAATTACACTCTGATCCTTCTCACCAAATTTTCAGCCTTCTAACGAACACTTTCGATTTTTTAAGGGGTGGGGTCCCTTGGGGAGGGGGACCCATGGAAGACGTAACTTCGTTCTACGTTGAAGGTTTACTTATCCCCAAAACGGGTACAGGTTGACAGAGATACATTGTCTCAAACTCTAGCCAGAACGTGGTGCGCGAAACGGAGCAATGCGGAGCGGTGCGATAGCGGTGCGTGCCGGTTAACGGTTGCGAGTCAGTGCAGAGGGACTGAACCGACGCTGAAGGGGACACGCAGGAAGGGGTTGAAAACAAAACTCAAGAATGAAATCCCTTCGGATACTTTCTTCGACGTTAATAATAATTTAATAAATAATAATAATAATAATACAAACAAAACAAAACAAGACAAAAACAGGGGACAAAACCTACGGGGTTGTTCTGGTTTGTCGGGCCCAGGTGTTTCGATTTAGGGCCTAATTTCTCCGATTCGCTCAGATTTCCGCAACAAGGGGCGTAAAGCGCAAATCTTACGGTCCACCCTCGGGGGCCGGACCCCCTTCTATATACATCCTAGGAGACTTTGAATTTAACCCCTGTTTCGAGGCTTTTAAACCCCCATATATAAAAGCTTAATAATCAAGTTTAAAAGTCAAAATAATCTCTTTTACTTTTTTGAGAATCGGCTGGAGGCCGTCAAAGTGTTCATAACTACTTATGAAGATAGTGAAGCGTGTGTAAGATAAAATGGATGTCAATGGGCTGTGATTGGGTTTAGGATTAATAAGCGGAGTTTGAGGGGACAGGGTTGTGTTAAATGTCTCCATTGGTTATGTCCATTTTGTAATTAATGGATGGGGTTATGAAAAGAATTCGAGGGTGGGATGGCAGGAAATGGTGTTAGATGATGGAGAATGGATGGGAGTGGAGGGTGCCCTACTATTATATATGCGGATGATTTTGGTTTGTGTGGGCGAATCTGAAGAGAGTTTGAGAGGAAATTGGTAGGAGAGATTTGGCAGGGTATTTAAAAGGAGGGGTTTTGAAAGTAACGTAGTAAGACGTTATGGTTGTGTGAGTGAGGACAAGTCCTCAAGGTGTGTAAGTATGTTAAGAAATGGTGAAGGCAGCCTGGACAGTTCTGAGTTTAAAAAATTAGGGTATATGTTGTGTTGGATGAGAAGGGAAGGGATGATGCAGAGTGTAGATGGTAGGAAAGTTGTGAATGGGCAGGAAGTCTGCTGGTGCAAATTTAATCGTTGGTGATGTGGAAAGGGACTAAGGGTCTTGAGTGCGCCTATGGGTCTTACCATGAGGGGTATGGGTTGTTACCTGTGTTAATTGTATGGTAGTGAGGGACTAGGTCTGAATTAAGGAAGTAGAATCTAACAGGTTCAATTGTTTCAGATGGGACAAATTTTAGGGGAAGCATTGGCTAGGTGTGAGAAGAAATTATAAAAGAGGGAAAATGAAAACTTATTAGGGGAGAGTTGTGTGGTGTGAAGAAAAGGGATAAATGAGAGAATAAATGAAAAGTATGTTGAGATGGTTTGGTCATGGTGGAAAGGATGATTGATTAGTCGGTTTGGTTAAAGCGGATGTTATAGTGGGAGGTTTGGTTTTTGGGACCGACCGGCTGGGAGGACCGAAGGAAAAAGTTGAAGATTGAGTCGGTGAACGAAATGTCTGAAGGAGAGAAAATTGTTTGAGTTTGGCAGAAGCGGAGATAAGGGTGAGCATTGATAGGGAGAGGGAATGGGGCGGGTTTGTATTGGGGGCATGGTGGTCGGGCCCACGGTCCCAAGGGATTTGAAAAACCCTATACATTGACGGATTTTACCATAAGTGGAGGGGGGGGGCCGTCGCGGGGTTCCCCATTGAAGTCTAGGTGGATTTCTGATCTGTGGGGAACGAGTTTCACTAAAAATTATTGGTACAAGGTGGGGGCGGTAAGGCTGGGGCTTTCTTTTCGACATTCTTTGTCATATTCTTCCTACTGCTTTTTTCTTTCGGATGTCTGTAGGCGCACCTTACTTCCATGTCTTGGGAAATGTAGGAAGGATAAAGAAAGAAAAGGAATATATAAATCATCATCTGCCCCTTGGTTCCCCAGAAAGTTCGTCGTAGAACCTACGAACGGAAAAAAACATGGCAAGGTCGTTCTTACGAGACAAAAATGTTTGGGGACCTCTGATCTAAGGGAAAATAAGAAAGATGAAAGGTGGAATGGTAATAAAGCAAGCAAAATATCCTAGCCAGACTAGCATTTAGCGAGTTGTAACAGCAGAAGACAGATTAAAATTCAAATGTTTTCTTATCAAAAGGTTTCTAAAAATTAAAAAAAAAAAAGAAATAAAAATAATGAGAAGTATTAGTGTTTAGAAGATAAAGGTAGCTTTAAAACAATGAACTAATTAAAAATTCTTCCACTAGATTTAAATGTAGAATGGATAATAATGAAAGAGACTGAACGGCACCCTTTCAATAGGAGAAATAGTGCATAGAGGCTCTATTTATTATCGCTTTCAGTGCAGAAGCTTGATGATATTGAGGCTAGACCAGGAATGGAACTGCGAGTTCGTTTCAAACAAGGGTGCTCTACAGCACAAAAGCTTGATGATAATGATCTTGAGGCTAGACCAGGGGAACTGCGAGTTGGTGCTTCAAAGGGTGCTCTAATGAAAATTTTAAAAAAAGAACAGAACAACTGAAAATAAAAGCTAGATTTTTCAGAGTGCAAAAGATGCAGTGGAAGATCCACTGCTGTAAGGAGAATTCGCTGGTGAATCACATCGAAGATTGAGGATAATTTGAAAAAAAGTTTATTTAAATAAACAGTTTCAAAGTGTGTTTAAGGGTTCGGTAACGTTTCAAAAGCATTAGGAGAACATCTCGAGTTCGATACAATTTCTAGAGAAGTTAAGGTAAGTTAAGGCAAAGCCCACGAGATTTTAAAATTAAAAAAAAAAAAAAAATACTTTCTTGTGGTCATTTAGTTACACTTTCAACCAAATTGAGCTTCAAGTTAAAAAGAAAAAAAATCAAATATATATATATATATATATATATAATTATATATATATATATATATATGATATATACTATATATATATATATATACTAATATATAATAATATATATATATATATATAATTAAATATAGTATAATATATATAATAATTTATATATATATATATATATAATATATAATATTATATATATTATATATTATAATATATATAATATATATTATATATATATATATTATATAAGTATATCATATATAATATTATATATTATATATATATTATTATAATATATATATATATATTATATAATATATATATATATTTAGAGAGAAGAGAGAGAGAGAGAGAGAGAGAGAGAGAGAGAGGAGAGGAGAGAGAGAAGAGAGAGAGAAGAGAGAGAGAGAGGAAACTTTACCCATATCATGATTTTTTAAAATAATTTTTCTTTGTTTACCGTGGAAGAAAATTTGATAAAGAAGCGCCATCTTGAGAGCGAAAAGACAAACATCTTTTTTTGGCGGAAAATCAACAAAGAATCTTCTTCCTTTCCTCTCGCCTCTCTTCCTAACAATATTCATCACTTTCGTGTAAGACATAAATAATCTTTGTTCTTTCTTTTAACGCCTTTCAAAATTATTATTGCTATTATTATTATTATTATTATTATTATTATTATTATTATTATTATTATTATTCTTATTATTTATTATTTATTAAATTTTATTATTATTATTATTATTTATATTATTTATATTATATTAATTATTATTATTATTTATTATTATTATTATTATTATTATTATAAGAAATTTAAATCCGTGTCAATTTTAACATGTTTTTTGCAAGTATATAAATAATAATTAATTAAATAACAAATAATTCTTTATTTTCAGAAGAAAATTTATTACAGACTTTTAAAATCAAAAAAAGCTACATCCTTTACTATTATTCCAATATTTGGCCTGTATACTTCAGTCATGATCTCGGTTAACTAACTATTTATGATGAAGCTAAAAAAATGTTTACAAATAATAAACTTCAAAAATATAAAAAATTCCTCTTATGTGAGATATTCTGGATAACTCTGGTCTATTTCTTGCCCTAACTATAGTTGCTGACATCTATTTAAAATCCTTCATATCTATCCTAAAGTGATCCCAAAATTTGTCTAATGTTTTAATTAGATTGCACCACTTTCTTCAGATCAACATCAACCATTAAAAGTTTCTTCTTAAGTTGTAGAACTGTACAAAAATTAAGCTCACGATTTTACCATCATGGCAATCCATTTTGTCTGAATTTCCTGTCTTCCTTCAAGTTTTTACTCCAAGCCAGTTTTAGTATTTCCGAGGAAATATTAAAAGCAGTTATTTTTATCTACGAAGCTTTTAGTAGCATCAGTTTCTGCTTACCAAGGCTTACCTGAATGGGACTTCACGGGTAATGAACTTTCATTCCCTTCAAAAATTGGATTAGATTTGTAATAATATCATATTAAACTCAGCAGGAGGCAGCAGCCTGTCCAACAAGATTCAATATGTGAGAATCAAAAGGAATGGAAACTCCTTTTGGGTTCTTATTCTAAAGTTTGTTCCTGTGTACAATGACCTGAAATATTGCTGATATTGTTGCAGGATTGAGAACTTGCCTCTGAAATCTTCAAATATAAGATTACAGTATTTCTAGAAGTCCTAGCATATCAGTAGCTTGAAACTAAAAAGCTTTCTAAAGACTTCCTAGAAACAAAATATCTCAATGACTGTTTGATGGTCAATATAAGTCAGGTTTGGTAAGGACCTGCGGAAAATGAGAAGTAATTGGCATTATTTGCAGGAACAATATCTTCGTAAATGTTCGCTAATCAGTATGACCCCTTACCACTTCCAGAACTGCCAAATTTTTCTAAGGTGACCTATTTTTGCTGGAAAACCTTTCACGTTGACTGTGTATCAAAGTACAATAAATCTAATAAGCTGCACTATTCTACGAAATGTAATGAAACCACTTTTCAAGGTCTTCTTACCTGGTCCTGACTACAGTAAAAATAAATCGGTTTCACCTATTTCTTTTTTGTGATTGTTTGAAAATTTTCCTTACGTTAGAGGAAGTGCTAATTAATTAGGAAAGTCAACAAATTGAAATTCTTTTCTTATATTACAGAAATGGAAAAATATATACAAAATTTGATGCAAATTATTTTTTTTTTTGAATGTTTAAATTTTTTGTTTGTTTTGAAATTGTGAAAATTTCAAATTCGGTGTAAAAATTAGGGCAAAGTTACCCATGATATAATAAAATAGATTATTTCTTTAATTATTTATCACATATGTACCTAAACTAAGAGACCCTCTGACAGGAGGTTCGGGACTTTATAAGTACTGCTCTGATTAAAATATTATATTAGGGAGGGATGTGAAAGGTTCTACGTCTGTGCGTCTTTATAGCATGGAGAAAGGCAAGACGGCCTGCATTGAGAAGTGGGTTTGACAAAAAATTTTGTTTCGAAAGGATAATTCATTATTAAAGTTATTTATATTAAAGTATTATGAATTTGACCTAATATGATTTGTGATTTTGGTTTATATATATATATATATATATATATATACAGATAAATAGATGGATAGAGTCTCAAAATGACAATCTCCATTATATATATTTATATTGTATATAATATATATATAATATAATATATATATACTATATATATTATATATATATATATATATATATATATATTATGATATATATATATATATAAGATAGGGCGAGAGGAGGTGTTTTTTTAAGTTATCTTCTTTCTTCATCTCAGGTTTTACTTCTGCCGGCTTCTCTGGTAGCTGTAGTAATCTTGGAAGTCTCTCTCTCTCTCTCTTCTTCTTCTCTCTCTCTTTCTTCTTCTCTCTCTCTCTCTCTCTCTTCTCTCTCATCTCTCTCTCTCCTCTCTCTCCGCTCTTCTCCTCTCTCTCTCTCTCTCTCTCTCTCTCTCTCTTTCTCTCTCTTTCTCTCTCTCTCTCTTCCTCTCTCTCTCTCTCTCTCTCTCTCTCTCTCTCTTCTCTTCTCTCTTCTTCTCTCTTCTTTTCTCAATATAATAAAACTCTTGTATTAGTTTGATTTCGGAATATTTTTATTCAAAAAAACCGCTTTCAATTATATTTAAACAATTTCCTCACCTAAAGGCTAAAATTATAATTTTACTATATAACCTTTTGTTAATTGTACTCCTTCCTGTCACCACGCATAAAAAAATTTTCAATAAACAAGCTATTTTTAATAATTAATACACTATTATGCATAACATATTGCAAAAATGCTACCAAACATTACAAACATTTTGCGTTATTTTGTACAAATTAAGTGATAAAATGCATAAAAAAGAGCTTTAAAAGTGAACTGCATTTCCCTTCCGATAATTAGAAAAAAAAAATAGAAGTACATATTAGTCACGTAAAACTTATTTTAAATGGAAAAAAAACGGATAAAAGACCCGCGAAATGCATTTTAATAACCTAGGTCCATTATAAAAATGTAAAGTACGATATTAAACCATAAATTTTATAAAAATATGATTCAAAACCTAAGCCACACATAATTTTGGCTAAGCATATAACTATAAGACTATTATTACCTTCATTCTATGCCAAACGTAGCTACATACTCTACACACTTTTTCTGAGTTCCAGCTGCGTATATTCAGAGACATTTGAGTTCCTCCTTTATTTATTATAATATCGGTTATCAGCTAGTAATTAGCTCATCCATTTTAGACTCTCGATCATATCCTATCTTCCGGCCTACTAACACTTATCCCCTTTATAATCACTTCAGTCTCTATCGTAATATCTACATATATATAATAATTATAAATATATATATATATACTCTCACTATATGATCGTATATATATATTTCAATAATTATCATAATCATATATAATAGTTATTATAATTTAATTATAATACTAATATTTTTGACTAATCTACTATCTACTTATTATACATGCTCCCAATACGTTGACTTAACTACTAGTATTAGCTGAGGGTATTTGAGTGCTACTGATAGTATGAGCTTCCACCCCTCCTCAGTTGGTCAGAGTCCATTACTACTTGGTAATTCGCCAGCCGAAAAGCAGTAAAGACCTCTATTTCCGTTCCAAGAGATACTCGCTTGACCAAATCAGTTTTATTTTGTTTTGCTGGTGTTAACCTTAATGTTAGTGGTATTCCACGTTTATGGTTTCGTCTTATAGGAGATCAAAATGACACCAAAAATAAGTAATAAGACTTTACTAGGGTCCAAGACATAAAATCAATAAGAAAATAAAAAAAAAAAAAAAGTCTTATAATTCCCATCCTTAGTCCAATCCTTATCGGTTGATTCCAAATGACTTATCACATTCGTGGTCTTCTTACTGCCTAGGACTCTAAGCGCGTTCGTCTAGCTTACCCTACTAGGTCTGAGCCTATTGTTAAAAAGAGAATACTCGATTCTGTCTAGCTATATTACATTATTATAATCCATTTCATCACAACTATCGTATGACTCTCCATTAAGTACTCCATTAATCAACTCTTAATACTTCCATACTATACTCAACTATGCTACTGGTCACCTCAATAGAAGAACTAATGAAATCAGGTCAGTTACAAGGAGTAGTAATATAGCACCTAAACTTTCTAGCTAAAGATACTGAGGTATACTGATGAGATATACTTCAGCCTTGATAAGTCCAATAAATCAAAGCAGATATCAGATTCTCCTCATATTTACTTAACAAAGATTTTCAACATAAGAATACTAGCTTAGCGTCAATAAGAGGCTTAGCGTTAATTACTCACTGAGAAATTATAATGGTCTCCTCGTAAGATACAACACCTTACTTTGCTCATTCAAACTTACATAATAGGACGTTGTAACAGGTCTAAATTAAATATGAATGCAGCTTAGATTATATACTGGTTGAATATGATTAAACAGATAATATGAAGGACAATTAAAATAATAAATAATGAATTTAAGAGAATATACATAATGATCAGATTTGAAGCTCATCACGATTACAGAAGACTATAAAAAAGTAAGTTTCTTATTCGGGTTAATATTTATAGTTAATCTCGTAGAATTCTATACTTGATTACTGCTTATATGATTGGACTGATATATATTAAAACTTGTACTACCCTAATCCTTATATTCCAATATATCTTGATATCTATGCCATGGTCATCCAGTGGTATACTCACTCTTACGTGTAATGCTCCGTTAATCTCTCGCTCTCACACCTTACGGTATTTATCACCATCATTATACTTATCTATTATATTTAAATGCTAAGTTATTATCATATCTATATTCAATACATTAATGATGGCTATATTATACTCATATATATTAACTTAAATATATATTAATATTTTAGTATTAATTAATAGTTATAATTATATATTATATATTATATATAATATATTATTATATAATTATTATAATATATATATATTAATATATTAATAATATAATAATTATATAGAGGGAGAGGAGAGAGGAGAGAGAAGAAGAGAGAGAGATAGACGGAACGGACTTTCTCTTCACCCTTTCAATTTTGTGTAACTTAATCTATTATTATACTATATAATATATTATAAATGGAACTAATGATGATAAGTAATGAAAGAATAAATAAATAATAATATATATAATTTTCATTTCTATACATATATAGCAGATTTTCCTTTCTAAACACTTATTCTAATATAATATAATTTTAAGCTTAAAAGTATAGTTCCCTGAACTGCAAAAATAGTTTTTAAAAAATATAAAAAACAAACAGGAGTAAGAAAAAAAAAGATTGTAAATAAATGGTTCTTTACACGTTCCCATTAGAGGATTCAAGTTTCCATCAGTTTAGGGGCATATGATCGGATTAGGCCATGGCAAAGGCCTAACGGCGTTTTTCTTCTTTGAAAAGGGTACGTTTCACAGAAATTGTTCTCTAAGCGTTATTCTGTCTTCGTTACCTTATTCCGGCTTATTAATCCATTTTCCTGTATTCGTTGTTACTCGACGGTAATTTTTCCAAGTACAAACCAGTCTATGCCCTTCTTTTTTGTTTGGTGAATATACCATTAAGGCAGAGTGTGAGTCACTTTTTGATCCTGTGGCGTTCCATCTCTATACCCTTTTTAAGGATGTAACAACATAGGGAGACTTTTAGTGAAATTTCGGATTTAGTAACAGATTAATAACGATTAAAGATGGGATACGAAAAAAGAACAGAGGTTAGCTTGACCTTCAAAAAAGGAGAAAAACAAAAAAAAAAAACCAAAAACAAACAAAAAAAAAACAAAAAAAAGAAGTGGGGAGGAAGGGGGCGGGAATAAACACGGGCAACAGGAGAGAAGAGGAAGGCTCACTGGAACACGTGATTATAAACCATCCTTTTCCTTAATTATAAAAAAGTATAGAGCTAAATTGCTTGCCTTAAATCGATATAATAGCAAAGAATTAATATTTGGTATTATTTTTCGGAGCATTACTTTACTTAGTGAACTTAGTAAAACACTGTGAACGCTCACTACTAAATGTATTATATTTAGTACTCTACTATTATATATATAATATATACTACTATATATTAATATAATATAATATACTATATATATTATAAATATATATATTAATATATATTTATATTAATTATTTATATATATATATATATATAATTTATTATATATATATATTATAGGACCTTTATTAAAAACCATGTTCCTCAAAATAATTTAGTAGTGGAATGGTTGGTAGAAAATTTAAAAGCAAAATTTAAAATTAAAAATTTTCAAATTTTGCTATAAAAGGAACTTACTTTTTATATTTTTTGAGCTTTAAAATTGATATTATTTTCAATTCATTTTATTTAATTTTTTAGTTTATTTCAAAGTAAATATTTATTATTATTTGTGTCCAAAATAAGTGTTGTATATAATAATAAATTATATATATAATTATATATATATATTATATATATATATATATATATTATATTAGTTATTATATATATATATATATATATATATATATATTAATATATATATATATTTAGATGGTCAGATTTTTGTTAATGCTTTCACAGTATGTAGGACACACAAAATATAATTGCATAAAAAACAAAATTATATATTGAATTAGGGTCCGAAAATTCTAAGGATGGCGATTAACTTTTTTTTTTTTTTTTTTTTTTTTTTGGAAGTAAATTTTTTTTTTTTTTTTGCTAGGGTATTGCTTTGCGTAAAACGCAAAGATGGCAGGAGTCCGGGTCTCTCGGCCTCCCGGTGGAGGACGGGGGGGACTAATCCCCCCCTCGGGAATGGGTCTCCGAAAAACCCCGGCTCTTTTTGGTTTCTGGGGTGTCGGCGGGGGTTTCCTCGACCCATTCCCCTCCGGGTATGAAACGTCCCCCCTCTTTCCCCCGTTCGGCTCGAGGCCCCTAAATTTGGTGAAATTATTTTTTTTATTTTGGAAAATTTTTAAGTTTTTTTTAGGGGGCTCGAAGGCGACGGGGACAAGAAGGGGGAGTTTTCATTTACCCCGGGGGATTCGGTTGGAGGGGAAATCCCCGCGACCACCAAAGGACCAAAGAGCGGTGGTTTCCGGAGACCATCCCACGGGGAAAGGGTGGGATTAGGGTCCCCCCCGTCGTTCAACCGGGAGCCGAGAGGACACCCGACTCCTTCCATCTTTGTGGGGGTTTACCCTAGGGTATTCCTTTTAGTTAAAAAAAAAAATTTTTTACTTTTCAAAAAAAAAAAAAAAAAAAAAAAAAAAAAAAAATTAAAAATTCCCATTCCTTTAGAATTTTTTCGGGGCTGATTCCAAATATATTAATTTGTTTTATTTGTAGGACCTTGCCGTTTCTCTAGTTACATACTGTGGGCATTAAAAAAAATCTGACCAATCTATATATATATATAAATTATATATAATATATATATATTAATATACTTAATATATATATTATATAATATAATATAATTATATATATATCTATAATATATATATATACCTTATACTATATTTACTATATTATATATAATTATAGTATAATAATATTAAATATATATATAATATTTATACAAATAAATATTGTTGAATTACAAAATAATAAATATTTACGTCGGAAATAAACAAAGCTCAAAAAATTAAACAAAAGTAAATTCACTTTTTTATACAAATAAATTTTTTAATTTTTTTCTTTACCTAAAATAAAATTTTTACCAACCTTTCCAATACTAAATTATTTTGAAGGACCATGGTTCTACTTAAAGGTCCCTATATATATATATATATATATAATATATCAGTACTATATATATATTATATAAATATTATAATATAATATAAATATATATATATTATATATATATTATATATAATATATATATATATATATTATTATATTATAATAATATATAATATATATGGCATATTTGTACAACCTGTACTGTAAAAGTTGAGGGGTATAGTCAACCAACCCTTCACAAGGGGCCGGGAGGTTGTTCCATAACCTCCTTGATTTCTGTTTCCAAAACTGTATCTCACTATGAAAATTTAATTTAGGGTTAAGTTTAGGTTAGCTAAGTTAGGTATAGGTTTAGGTAGGTTAGGTTAGGTTAGTCTTAGGTTAGGTTAGGTTAAGTTAGGTAACTCGGTAGTCACAGTACAGTTTCTACAAATATGGCTATTATCAATATTATAATAATATATATAATTATAATAATAGATATATATATATAATATTATATATATATTAATATATTATATTTTATAATATACTATATTAACTTATATACTATATTAATATTATATATATGATATATAATACAGTTTAAAATGAAAGAGGGCTTAATTTGGATCGCGAAAAAAAAAGATAAAAAAATTTTAATACATTATAAGGGTGAAAATGTAGATTATAAAGGGGTTACATTAACCTAAAACATAAACCTAACTAACATTAACACTTAACATAAACCATAACATAAACATAACTAAACATATACCTAACCTAGATGGATACCTATATAACATAAACATAACAAAAACCTAGGAGGGGCTCTATAGGGCAGTTTCAATTGAACTTGAAAAAAAACGCCTGCTAATTTAGGGACGTGATATAATAATATATATATTATTATATATAATAATATATATTAATATTATATATATATAATTATAATATTATATATATATATTATAATTATAATATATATATATATATATATTATATATATTTATATATATATATATATATGATAATCATTGCTGCATATATGGGGGACATTATATAGGGAGGTTGGGACTCCATTAATTATTAGGGGTTAGGTTAGGTAGGTTCTTGGTTAAGGTTTAGGGGGTTTAGTAGGATAGGTAGGCTAGGTTCAGGTCTGGTTATATTTAGTTTAGGGTTAGGTTTGGTTAGGTATAGGTTAGGTTAGATTTGTGAATATATTTAACCCTAAAAATTATTGAAATTACGGTTAATTTTTTAATGATTTTCGTGTGTGGGGGAGTCAACCTCTTTTATATATTATATATTATAAATATATAATAACTATATATATTATTATACTATATATATAATATATTATTATTAATAATTATATATATATATATATTATATATATATATATATATATATATATATAGTATATATATATATATATATATATATTTATATATATATATTGTTTATATATATATATATATTATATATATATATATATATATTATATTATATAATTATATATATTTATATTCTATCAATATATATATATATATAATATTATATATATATATATGAAGGAGACGCTCCTTACTGAATCCAAGGCATGCAAAGCATGCTATGCATGCCTATAAATACGTCGACACGTGTCGGCATATAGTCTGACAATAATAATTGTTACAAAATATTGGCAAATTATCACACAAAAGAGTATTTAGAATTGGAATTGGAGACGATATGAATTTAGAGATTGAAAATAGTCCCCATGCTTATTCACTGACCAAGATTTGGTTTTGCGCATTCTTAAAACATAGCAATCAGCAGGTTAAGGAAGTATTCAATTATGTTGGCGAAACAATACAAAATTTACGTTCAAGGGTTTTCATTCTTATTATTTAGCTATTCGAGAAATATTCAGTTTCGAAAATTCCTTCCAATTTATTGACGAGAAAATGAACTATCTCTCTTGCCTAAATTTTACATCTCAATTTTTGTAATTTTTTTCTTTATATATATATATATATATATATATATATATATATAATGTATATTTATATACTATATTATTATATTATATATATATACTTATATAATATTAAAAACAAAAAAATATATATTTATATATTAATTAATTATATATATATATATATATAATTATATATATTATATAACATTATATATTATATATTATATAATATAATTATTATATATATATATATATTATATTATATAGCTATATATTTATTATATATAAATATTTTATATATTATTATATTATATATACTATATATAACCTCATATATTATATAATATATTATATATTATATATATTATACTATATATATATATATTTATATATATATTATTAATATATATATACTATATCTTATTATATATATATAACCTAAATATATATTATATATAGTATATATATATAACTGATATTTTAATAATATATTATCATATATATAATATGCCAGCCTCCAGAAAGGCATCTGCATGTAAACTTAAAAAATAAACAGCTACAGGTAAAAACCAAATAACATTTCTTTGGATTTTGGCAAGCAATTTTCATCGATGAACTTAAAAAAAAAAAATTATTTATTCTTAATATTTTACTTAACAACACCTTTAAATACTGTAATCTTAGATTGTGGCAAAGCGGATTTTAACGGTGTGGATTTGACCTTGAATTTCCCCTTGCATTACTTCCGAGGAGCAAGAGTTACCCATTAGTATTTTTAATTTTACGCTTTGTGAAGGAAATGTTATGTTTTCTTTATATCTTTTTAGGGGGGCCTCCAGGGCCGACGGAGGGAACAGAAGGGAGACGGAAGTCCCCCGTGTCCCCGGTAGGCCTGAGAAACCCCGACTCGTTTCCATCGTTCTTGTTTAACCCGTGGGGATATCCTTTAGTTAAAAAAGAAAAAAATTTAACATTTGGCACCTTTGCGTTGCTCACTCGGAGTACCGCCGAGCTTCTTTCGTTTTCCTTCAGAAAACCAGACTATCATAAAAACATTTTAATTGATTTTTCGTTTTCCTCGGAGTTCACACCTTCTCTCTATAATAGTATATATACTAAGTTATATTTAATATACTAACATATATATATATATAATAATATATTAGAATAATAACTTATGATATTATATATATATATATATTAGTATATATTAATATATATACTATGATATATATATATATGAAGAGACGCTCCTTACTGAATCCAAGGCATGCAAAGCATGCTATGCATGCCTATAAATACGTCGACACGTGTCGGCATATAGTCTGGACAAAATATATTGTTGACAAAAAGTATTGGGGCAAAATTATCAACACAATAAAGGATAATTTTTAGGAATTTGGACATTGGAGGACCGATATGGATTTAGAGATTGAAAATAGGGTTTCCCCATGTCTATTTCACTAGACCAACGAATTTGTTTGCCGTCATTCTTAAAACTAGCAATCAAAGCAAGGTTTAAGGAAGTATTCAATTATTTGTTGGCGGGAACAATTAACGAAATTTTACGTTCAAGGGTTTTCATTCTTATTATTTAGCTATTCGAGAAATATTCAGTTTCGAAAATTCCTTCCAATTTATTGACGAGAAAATGAACTATCTCTCTTGCCTAAATTTTACATCTCACATTTTAGTAATTTTTTTCCTTAATTATATATTATATATATATATATTATATATATATATATAAAATTATATATATATATATATATATTATACTATATAATATATATATTATATATTATATATATATATTATGATATATTATATATATATATATATATTATATTATTACTATATATATATATTATAATATATTTAAGTTAATATATATATTATATAATATATTAAATATATATTATAAAATATATACTATATATATATTTTTATATATATATTTATATTAATCAGTAATAAAATATGTATATATAAACTATATATATAATATATATATATACATAAATAATTTACTTATATATAATTTATAACCTATATATATATAAATGTATAACAATTTTATATTGCAAAGTATCTATCTTATATTTATATTTATCATAATACATAAATATATATTTAAATTTTTCTTTCTAAACGCGATAACGCTTATACTATATATCCACGGCCGAGGCCTTCCAGACAAGGCATCATGCATTGTAACTAAATAAATTAAAACCGCCTTACAGGAAAAAGAAATACTACGTAGCATTTTCTGATCCTTTAAGCTAAGCAATTCTCTCATCGCATGAAACTTTAAAAAAAAATTATTTTATTCTAAGCTTTATTATAAAACCTATTGCGCGTTACGCGTAATTACTATCTTGATACTTCGAGACAAAAGCAAGTGACCGCGCCATGTGACTCCGCCGCTGACTCAGTATGAACACATCCAGTACCATAGTTAACGCTTCGTACACGAGAGCCAAAGGAGTATAACACCAATTCGTATTATAATCTTAGACGCTTTGGAGAAATGTAATTTTTTCTTTTTATATCCTTTTAGGGGGTTCCAGGCGACGGAGGACAGGGGAGACGCCCACTCACTGGCCGCCCCCCACCTTACGATTCGCCGGTAGGACAGCGAGGAAACCCCGGACCTCCTATCCATCGTCTTTCTTGTTTTAGAGCCCGTGGGGATGACTCCCTTTTCACGTTAATAAACTACAGAAAAAAATTTACAACTGTTGGCACCTTCCTTGGCGTTGAGTCACTCGGGAGTACGCGAAGCTTCTTCGTTTTTCTCAGGAAAAAACAGTAATTATCATAACTAGTTCTTGAACTTTTTTAAAGCTATTTTTAAATTTTTCAAAAAAACGTTTATTTTTTTCTTTTTTTTTAAATATTAACAATAATTGATAAAGATGTCTCCTGATTAATAGAAAGTGTTATTTCATCTTTCCCTGCGCTCACCCTGTACATGTTCAGAACTATACGGTTTTCAGTTAAGAATTGGCATGGATGGCTTTCGGCCCGTACAGCTGAAGGTCGGTACTAGGACATTGCCACCTCCATACTTAATATAATATATTAAGCCCAACTTAGCGGCATAGCCTCTATCATTCTGAGACCGGCTCGATCTCACCTACGTGTCGATATAACATTAACCGTAGTATGTATTAATATGTAGTGAAATGGATGCAAAGAACCACTATAATCATATGATATATATATATATTTATACTACTAGGGTATAAAATTATATATTCGTATATGATATACCGCCACTATACGTACCCTCTCATATATAGTAGCTCCATGATACAAGACTTAGGAGTTCTGATAACACATTCCTTTCCTGATCTCTTCACAACACTGATGTTACGACTAAAACATTTATTTGGCAAAAAAGTCGATAGACCTAAAGTAAAATAAGTTTGCCTTATTGAGGCTCGCGTCTAAGTGGATTCTTATAACACATGATCAAAAATTAACTCCTACGCGGCATATCATTCGCGTGAATTGTAATATCCCGCCATCGTCACCGAGCGTCGTGGCCAGAGGCCGCCTTGCATCCTTCTCTTATTCTTATAGTTGTTTACATTCACCACTCATGAGTGGGGAATCGGCCGCGATCACCGACAAGGGAGGGAGGGCCTGTTGAGATAGAGACGTACTTGCCTCTACTCTTGTAGCGAACGAATGGGCACAATGTTAAGTCACTCCGTATATGGGTGAAGGCCGCTTCATGCCCTCGTTTCGTTCAAGGTCGTAATTTCCGGAACATGTTCTACCATTTACTTTTTTTCGTAATCTACGAACTCATTGAAATCATCATCTCAGTGTACCACGTTTTCGTTGAAAATCGACTGTGAGTGTCATCAGATACATAAAGAGTAACAGCCAGACGTTTATACACAATATGTTATTAGTTTGATTGCTGCAACACAGCCATCAGTCAATTCGTCATTTGTTTTTCTTCACGCAGTTCACGGGAGGCGGGCATGCGGGTACATACCACATGGGATGGGTTTGATCGAAACACATCGCGGATTTTGTTTGGTGCGGTATGCGGATGTTTAAATAATTGTTAATTGCGTTTTCAATCAAATTCACCGCGCTTCCCGGCGTGACGAAACGTCCAATACGCCGTCATATATAGTTAATAGATATTACAACGCCCAACGCCCTATATAATATATCATCTATAAATACTACTATATATATATATACGCGAGTATATGGCGAAGGCTATAGGTATAGACTCATATCATTACTATTAAACTCAACTATAAAACTTATTATATATATATATACTAATAACACATTAGAATAACGTATTCGACATACCCAGCATCTTATTATATACACTAAGTACTTACTGATATATATTTCTATCCAGACGTTTTGAGCCACAATTACTCTAATTATAACCGCTTGTTAGCCTAGGCGAAAGATACGAGCGCGGCGGGCCCGCGGATATAGACCAAAAAAAACCAAGCAACCTCAGGCTGTCAATTGGCAAACAATATATATCCCCAGTCAAACCTCTTTTCCCTAACCCTTCCGAACCTTTAATGAAAAGAGCACAGGATTTTACGTGCCACTGGATGTACCTAATACTTTCCTCTGCATCTGAGTATTGGATAATTCACAAAATACATGGGGAAGGCTCCGTGTGCCTTGACTCTGGAGAATCATTTTTGGCTTTTTGTTTTTTTGCTGGAGTTGTTTCTCTTTTGCATCATCATATTTAGGGGCAGGCATTGCTTTAAATATCTCCTCAACTGGAAACACTAGTTTTGGAGGAACCAGGGCAGTTTACCTTGCAAGTTTACTCTTAAAGCGTGGGTAAACATTTTTCATTTTGCTTAATTTAACACACTTCACCAAACTGATAGGATCGTCATATGATTTTGTATCTAGTCGTTTTTTCTTGGTGATAGTTTTTCAATCATTTTGCACTGCATCTTTTGAAATGCGTTATTCTGGATTTTCCTCTTCGCATTCACTACTGGGATGTTAGAAATTCTTTTCCCAGTCGAATCTGTTATTGGATCTTGTACGAAAGAGTGTGGTCCTGTATTAATTTCATTTTTTCCTTTAACTGGAAAAAATGGGGGGGGCTTTTCCTAATGCGGGAGGAGGCCTACAAACCAAAAGTTTAATAGACTTGTCGGATTGAAGTTTTCCTTGCAAGATTACTCAAGCGTGAATCGGCAAAAACATTTTTGCTTAACTTTCCAACCAACTGATTTTGGATTCATCATTTAAATTCAATCGGTTTTCTTGGTTACTTAGTTTTCTCAATTCATTTGCACTACATCTATTTCGTTAATGAGTGCGGTTTCTTCTCACTACGGACTGTAGAAATCTTCCAGTGAATCTGTTTATTGATTTGCTTGTAGGTGTTGGTTCTGTTAGATTTTGCTTTTTTCTTAATGGGTGGCGAATTAAGAAGACTTTTCGAACACTGCAGACTTTCAAAGTCCAACACAAAAGTAACGATTTAACTTTGTTCTTAATATCTTTACAAAAAAAAATTTGCTTTATAACGGGGGATCTAAGTAAGTTGCATAAAATAGAATTAAGCTCATGAACTTACACAGAGGTCCAAACAGTGTTATTTTCAGCGTTAGATTTAATTAAACCATTCTTTCTTTCGGGAGAATTGTTGCTAAAATCTATTATCCCGCTCATTCTCGAGGGGTTTGGGGGTTCGAAAATGCTTCTGTTAGCGCTGAGAATTAATGGTAATTACATAAGAGGGACAGAGCTGTAGAGGCGCTGATTTTTTTTTTTTAGTTTTCTTCATTAACTGTATCATAGCTTAATGCAGTGTGATATTGATGTTCATTTTCCAAATTAATAAGATTGGTAACTTTGGAATACAAACTGGCGTGCAAAGCAAGAAGTTCCCTTTGAGCCAATTCCTTCCTGTCCATCTATTTATCTAGATATATTCCAGGGAGTTTGGAATGTCGTTTGATAAATTAAAGATATGGATATCAAGGGCGTTCTTTGAATTGCCCTTCAAATCATTTTTTACATTTTTTATTATTTTTTATCAGATTCATCTTAAGGTTTTTTTATTATAAAATTCTTTTATAAATCTCCGAACAAGAAGACATCCGCGCAAAATTTCCGTAGGGCAAAGCGGCGGATTTCGGATTGCGGATGCGGGATTCCTTAAATAAATGTGGCGGGATGCTCCCGTGGGATGGGGTGCGGATGCGATTGTGTACCTGTATCACAATGTAACTATAAATATATATATATAATAATATATTATTATATATAATTATATATATATAGATAATATATATATATATATATATATATTATTATTAATTATATAATATATAAGTAACATATATATATATTATACTAATATATACTATATATATATAATATATATAATATATATATATATATATATTATATATATTATAATATATATATATATATAATATATGTATTGTATAATATATAATATAGTATATATATATATATATATATATTAATATATATATATATATTTATATAATATAATTATATATTATATATATTATATATTATATATATATAAAATATATAATAATATACTATATAATATATATATATATATATATATTATTATATATAATATTATATATATATATATATATATATATATAATTATATAAATATAATAATATATTAAAAATATATACTATATATATACTATATATATATATATTATATATATATAGTATATATAATATATATATATATATATATTTATATTTAATATAATAATATTTTACTATTTTATTATATATATATATTATTATTATTTATGAAAAGTCTACTTCACATTGCAGGATAATAGCGAAAGTGAATAAGGTATAGTAGACGACAAGTAATGGACGAGAAGAGCTGAATTTTATTTCAAAACAAGAGAATTGGTTCTGTCGCAAAAAAACAAAAGTGAGGAATAAAACCAGATGATATATAATTGACGGAAATGACGGAGAGAGGGAGAATAGACAAGAGACGAGAAGTACGAGAGAGTATAGATATAAAGGTATTACAAAGTTTGAGTATGGAGACATGAAGATAAGATAAGAGATATTACATATAAATTTGGAAGGAAGTTAATGACAGAGTTTAGTAGCATTAGTTTACGATCATGATTGTAGAAGATACGAATTTATTCATTATTATTATTATGTATGTAGATTTATTTTTTTCTAATTGATGAGATGATTTGACTATTTTATTGGAATTGAATATATTAGATAATTATTGAGTTAATTGAGATATGAGGAAATGATTAAAAATATCACAAATGGGATAATGAGGGTGATTTGAAATTTTCTGGGATTAAATTAAATAACACGGAACGCGCTTTTAACACGACATGGCAAAGACTCAAAAAACCAGTATCAAAAGGGGTATTGTAGGTAGTTTTTTGCGCGCATTATAAGGCTTTAATTGTAAAGAGTAAAATCTATATTATTCTTCACCAGATTTATTTTGATACCAATTGATATTACCACTACAATTCAGTCTTATTCAGAGTTTCTTACTATTTTCGTTGGACAATTATAGCAATACATTATATCCGGTTAATCTATTGCTTAGTTATACTTTATCGCCCTTTCATATTGTTCTCATGGGACTTAACGTCTGAAGTGCGATCATTTACTCGATGGGATGTATTGCTCCCAAGATTTTGTGGATACTGTTCTTTTAGTGGGTTTGATATATATTGCGTCTATTTTGTCAAGATAATACATAATTTTTTTCTTCACAAAGTTAAAAACAAAAAAAAAAGTTTATTTTAATTTGTGTTTCTGATTAATATTTCTTTATCATAACTCTTGGAAATTTAGTCAACAGAGCAGTGTAATGAAGCTCCTAGAAGAAAAAATTCGAAAAAACGTGAAGTATATCGTAAATGCATTTAATTGATTCGAATCATCTGAAGATTTACTAATAATTTTTTTGCCAATTATAGTAATAGTCCTAACTTGATTCTTAGAAATATCTTTATGGTAAATTTGGAAGATAATCATCTTTATTGTACAGTGAAGTGAAATATTGAATGCTTTCAAAAGGAATAACGTGACGTACGACATACCGGTTATATACCTGCTCTGGTAGTGAAAACATGGACGACTTTTTCGACTTCCATACTGGTTTGTTCAAAATACCCCCAAACGACTCAACCGAATACGTTGCGCCATGCTCTTATATAGACTCTCTCTTCCTACTACAACACTTAACAGTGATAGAATTTTAGTAGAAAAACTGGAAATAATACTTTCCATTCTTGAAAAAAATATACTATATTAATAATAATAATTGATAATAAAAAATAATTAATAATATAATAAATAATAATAATATAATAATAATAATAATTATAATAATAATAATTATAATAAATTTTAAATAATAATAATTTATACTTATATATATATAATTTAATTTACAATTTAATTATATTGTAAATATAAATATTATTATTATTATTATTATTATTTTATTATTATTAATATTATTATTATTATTAGTATTATTAATATTTATTACTTTATTATTCTTATTATTTTTAAAAGATTTAGTATTCTTCATTCTAATAAATAATGAAAGAAATTTCATAAGATCAGCATTAGAGCATATCCTCGAAATTTCCTGCTTCTTTAAGAGATGTATATTTAAAAACCTGCGTCATTATTATATTTTTATGTTACCAGCTTCATTATTGATTATTATTATTTATTTACCATTTTTAAGGATATCTAATACTAATTTACTCTTATATTCTATTAATTCATATAAATAGTGATATTTCTATTATTATTCTATTAATTGTTATTTATTTAATTTATTATTTTATTATATTATTTATTATTATTATTATTATTATTTATTTTTATTATTATTATTAATTGAATTATTATGATTATTTATTATCATGAGTTAATCAATATTTATTTTATTTTCTGTGCTTGATATAATTATTCACTGTTAAAGTTTTATTTCTGATAGTCTTAGGTTGTTTTATCTCAGATAGTAGTTAGTAGTAGTAGTGGATAGTTAATTAAAATATTAAAATAATTCTGTAAAATATTTGTAGTAGAAGGGATAAGTCTCTTCAGTAATTTAAAGTAGCAGTGGAAGGTGGTCTGAGGTGGTGAATCTGTATAGCATATTTCTAACATTAAAATTATTTATTAAATTACGTGCTCTAATTTACGATTTTAGATACCTACGACCTTTATTGTTCGTCCATCTTTCATAGAATGTACTTATATAGTTGTTCTTCTGTAAAAGTATACTATGAGATCGAAGGGTGTAAATTGTAATACATTTCTATTTACACAAAGTAAATTATAACATTATGTCCAAAAAGATTCATAAAAGATTAAAAATTTTACTAAAGTTCTTTCTTCCGTAAATTTCCAGAGATTGCTTTATTCTCTAATTGGTCATACATATAAGTGCTGTAATTTTGATTTTAATTTCATTATTAAAAGATAAACGGGAGTGAGCGCCGATGCTTCGACAAATTTGTTTCTATATGAATTCGCACACATTCCTTATGTCTTTTACTACTATTTTGTTTGTTTGAAATGGATATTAATACTGTTTCAACGGTAAGGTTCAGTTTGAGGTATCATTTTTCTGTTAAAATAAAACAAAACATTCGGTACTGGTTTTACAAATTTTACCCAAGAAAGAGATTTCTCAGCGATTTCCTCTTAATTTTTCCCGTTAATGTTTTCTATTTGCCTATTTTTTGTATAAAATTGTTATTTTGCAAAAAATTTACCATTGCTGGATAAAATGCAAACCATAATTATTTTTTTCAATTTTAATTCTTGATTTTATCAGCTAAATTTTTTCTTTTAACTAGATCAACAAATTTGTTGAACAATGAATTTTAATTTCTAACTCCGTATTGTAAAAATATCTTGTATGCGAAAAACAAAAGATTTTTATATGTTAAATATCATAATAGTATAATAAATTATAATAAATAATTATTAATATATTAATATAATTTTAAATATATATTAAATAAATAATATAATGATAATAATATATTATAATTAATAATATATAAATATATATAATAGTTGATTAAATTTTATTATTTATTAATTTTTTTTATATTATTATTATTATTATTATTTATTATTAATTTATATATTATATTATTAATTATTTATTATTATTATTATTATTATTATTAATTATTTTATTTATTATATTATTATATTAATTATTAAATTTATTATTTATTATTATTATTATTTATTTATTATATTCTATTATTCTGTACACCAATTTAAACGCATATTAATTTTGGCTTATGTTCTGGTTTTTGTTTGTTATCATTCTTCCTTAAACTTACTGAAAGATTTTAAAAATTTCTTCCTTTAACACAGATTCAAAATAACGTTCCGTTAAGGTGGGTTGTTGGACACTCTTGAATACTCCCGTTCGTTCTATGTTCTGTTCGTGAGCAGATAAAGATGAACAAGCGCTCGCATAGTAGGAAGAGAAGCAATAATGCAATCAAAGCGTCTGAAAGAGAGAGTGAACAAAGAACCTATTAGAGATCGCTCGTTGCATAAACCAGCCCAACCAACTTCCTGGGACTATCTTCATTCACATAATAGTTCACCTATTCTTAAATTATATTAGTAAAAGAACATACATGTACACAACAAAGAAAAATTCTACAACATGACTCTTTAAGACTGCTATCATCATAATAATTTCACAGAAATCACCTCTCGTATTTCTATTACTCTGTTTCTGGAACGTCCCCGATCATTGACAAGTTTGTACCTACCAAGTTCAAGGTTTTAAAAAATATGTCAAATGCATTTAAAATTCTTTAAGTATGATGTGGTTTTTCAATTTTCTAAAAATCTTTTTTTTTTTTTTTTCTTTGTTGAGGCGTAACCTCTCCGATCTCAGATTGTACTGCTCACGCTATTGTGACATAACCATTATGTCTCGTGGTGAAGGGTAAGTATGGTGGTCTCCATCTCGCTCCTCGTTCGGCTCGAGAAGGAGTGGCCTCAGCGAACCTGAGATTTATTGGTAAGGCCTCCCACTCTATGATAGTCTGAACAAACACCAATCCGCCTGGGAAGCATTTAATCTCTCCTATTCATGCACCTTATTATTTCTTCGCCCTCTCAAACTCAACATTTCTCTCTCCTTCTAGAATATACTAATTCGTATTTCACCTGGACTATCAAGTACCACCTAATTCTCTTTCTGAGATCTCCACAGTGACTAGGTTCTCAGTATTCCCAACACAACTCTCCACTTATAATATACATTACCGCTTAACCTCAATCGTAAACTAGCACTTCATTTTTCCTAAACTAATGTACACAATAACCATTATATCTCATTAACATACTATTACAGTTATATTCTCTCATTTACCCCCTTATACTCACACCACACAACTTCACTAATAACATTCAATTCCTCACTTATTATATTTTTAACTTCTTTACAGTACTAAGCGTTATATCTGTCCTCCTAAGTATTTGTCCATTGTACTGAATCAACATTGAAACTTTAATAGATCTATATTAATATATACTTCTCTATTCCAGGACCATTAGTCTCACTACTAAAACAATAACACTGGTAACAACAAAACCCTCATTGTAAGACCCTAGCGCCACTCAAGACTTGTCCCTTACATTCACCAAAACGATTTAATGGGGCACCAGCACTTTCGCTACCATTATTCTACAATCTTTTACTTCTACTACACTCTGCTAATCATCCTAGTTATTACCCTTTACATCCAACACATACACCTATAAGTAATATTTTAAACTATATAAATTATATATTATATAAATATAATATATATATATATATATATTATATAAATATTATAATATTAACCGTATATATATATATATTATATATAATATATATTTATATTTAATATAAATATTATAATATTATTATATATTAAATATTATATTTTTATTTTAAATATATATTATAATATATATATATATATTAATAAATTATATATTAATTATATAAATAATATATATATATATAATTATATATATATATATTTAGTGATTGGTAACGATCCCATAAATAGATGTAATCCGATTAGTGATTACCAATAATAATGATTCCGATTCCGACTATTTTGAATTTATGATTCCGATTCCGGCTAAATTAGATTTCCGATTCGAATTCCAAATATTATATATTAATATAATAATTTAATTAGATATATAATAATATATATATATAATTATATAATTATATTTACTTATATATTATATATATTAATAATATATATATATAAGTTTATATATATATATATAAATTAATATACTTAATATAATATATATATAGATATATTAATTATAATTTATCAGATAAGCCTATATATTATGATTATTCTGTCGTTACCTAATCTTCTCGAGACTAAAATCTAACATAAATTCTAGTAAAGAATAAGATTATTGAATTTCAACAGTTTTAGTATATTACAAAATTATTGTTGAGTAGAATTC
Organism: Trachelipus rathkii; assembly: GCA_015478945.1. NCBI lineage: Eukaryota > Metazoa > Arthropoda > Malacostraca > Isopoda > Trachelipodidae > Trachelipus > Trachelipus rathkii. The sequence goes on from JABUQX010014109.1 coordinate 65,668, forward strand.
CTCTTATGCTCGTTTACATCATAAGCTCTAAGTAAGAGGGAGAAATGAAAGATCTGTAGTTTTACCCCTTTTATTTAGTTTATTATAGTATAGATATTTCTAGGAGAAATATTTAAAATTAATATCATATATTTCTTATAAAATATCAATTGTTAGCATCAATTATATATCTTAATTTTTTTTTTGTTTCTTAATAATATCCTACCAAATAATTTAGCAATCAAAAATATTCTCAAGATACCAAAAGTTCCTTGTAAAGCAAAAGTAAATTCTCTCCAAGTTTAAATTATTTATTTTTGTATAGTATTAACTCACAATTGACTGTTTCTTAAAGTTCGTAGTGGCAAAAAAAAGACTTAATAATTTAAAAATATCATTTTTCTTTTCTCTGTATTCCTATAATTCGTTTAGAACTATAACGATCCTATTTATAGTTACGGTTTGTAGAAGGGGGAATTAAATTGACCTCCAAAATTCTGGAAGGAGTCATTTGTGCGACTTTTCCACGGGAAAAGGGGACTATAAATCGTTTGGACATATTCTTACTCGGTCTGAGTCAAAGGAGCATAACTCGCTCAAAATGTCTGAAAGGTCCTATGTTATTAACTCGGCATGTCGCATACCCAAATATAGCTAAAGGGTTTTTTCTGAACTTTTTATAATTAAATGTTGTTCTATTATTTTGGTCTTTTTATTGGTATGACTTGAGAGATTGTCTGTTTACTCAAAACTTCTCGTACCAATAATATTATGGAGATTTATATTATCACGTTCTTCAAATTTATTATCTTGTATCACCTCATAATAACTTTAGTCGTAGCTCTCTTCTCTCTCTCTCCTTTGGCATAATGATGTTTATCACTTTGTGTTGCTACTCCAGGATGATACTCTCTATGCTCTTACTAAAATTCCGCACAAACACACTCTTCAAAACTGAAGTTTTATAACTATTTACTCATAACATGTATTCAACATGATACTAATATCAGGTCTTTTCTTTTCTTGACACCGCTATTTTCTGATATTGTATAAAAACTGGAGAGCTATAAAAGTAAATCTGGATAAAATGGTTAAATGATTATAGAGTATTGTTTACTACACTAAGATTTTTTTAATCCTCTCTCAGTTTCTGATGAGAATATATTACATAAATATATTATCTTGTCCTACTTTGAGAAAAAAGATGCCGTGAATGAGTGGTCATTAGACATATTCTTGTCCACTATTTAGCTATTGTTGGATTTAAAAATTAGTTGCTCCTTGCAAGGGTGTATTTTACTTGATTATTTATTTATATCAGGTTCACTGTAATTGAATAAAAACTTTTAAGTATACATAATGTAGGATACTTAAAAACTCGGCTAGAGACAATATACAAAAAGAACTACAGGTTAAGCTATAAAGATCACTTAAATAAGGTCATTCTTTAATATATGAAATTTATAGCGCAATGTTTTACTTTTGATGTTTTCTATAGCCAAATAGATGGAAGAAAGTCACGATTGAGGCTAATTTACTGTTTAGATATCTCGAAAGACGTACCCGCGTTAATCAAGGAATGGAGATTGTTGTATTTTTTTGAGCTTCTACATATTGATAAAGAAAGCAAAACTAGAACCGGAAAAAAGCATCAGACGATATCTCTCAAAAGTAATGTGGAATATGTTGCACTGGCAGTGTTGCCTTGAGAGTGTATTGTGTGGCTCCACATTGCTGACAACTGATTTAGGTGATATAAAGTAGCTTGAGAAGAAAAACCGTTTTCCTTATTCTCATTAAATAATTTTATGTGACTTTGCATGGTTATTATTTTCGTGGTAATCATAGCAAATCCATCATGCTAAAGAAATAACTTCTACGTTCTTTAACACGTGGTTTTACCTTTGTTTCACTTATTGACTCATTCTCAATATGGTGATAAATGTATATTAAATTTGTACAAAACTACAGTTTTGTGAATACTTTAAGAAAAGCGCTCTGAAGTTGACAAACAGTGTTATTCCAAAATTTTGATTTTTCTTTTCTTATCAGTAAAGTAAAGGCTGAGTTATGAACTTGTGTTGTGTATTTAATTAATATTGAGATCGTTCTTAGATTCCTCTGATGGCTGATTTACTGGGTGATTGGATGCCAATCAAAAAAAGTGGTTGTCCTCCTTCATAAAATACGTTCCTCTCTTTATTTTTCTCGACACCTCGTTTTCATATTATAAAAAACCTCTCGCAATTCATTTTCATATTTTGGGATATTTGGCCGATTGCCAATTGAATTTTCCTTGTAGACTTAGGGACTCGAAGATCACTCTTGGTCCTAATCAATCTCTTAATCACTAAATTACACTGTATAAAAGTATTTTATGCAGATATTAGACGAGTATTATTTCCTCTGTACATGAAGAAATATGACGTAGTTCGCGTATGTTTTTTAATGCATATCAGGTTTTGAGGGATTATAGTAAGTTATGTTTATTAAAAAAAAAAATGTCTACAGCTGTGACGTAGTTTTGGGGGTGGGCAGGAGAATGGGTCTAGTAAATGATGAAGGCAATTTGGTCCGTCCATTTTTGTAGGTGTGGTGTAAGCTCATCCGTCAATTTTATTTAAGCGCTCATGCATATAATATTTTTCGATGAGGAACCAGCATCCATACTTTTTGAAGATGTCTATGAATTTGTGTATGCTATTTTCATTTAAAATGAGTACTTAAGTTGATGAGTTCATATTATATTTATACTTTGTTTTTTTGTCTATCTGAAACGTGTGATTTTATTTTTTTAGTCTTATGAGGGCCACTGTCGGTTTTAAGGTATGAAATTTTCCTAAAGTATTAGAATATTACTCTCGATTATTGATATTTCGTGAACTTCCTTTTGCACATATACATTTGGTCTCTCTCCTTCCTGCTCTATCTCTTGTTTGCTATACTCAAACCTATTCGCGCCTCCACTATCTCGCAAGCACAATAATCCCGTTGTCGATAAAGAGTAGTTTAAGAGACCAGGCCTTAACTGGTACTATCTTCTTGTTGCTGTCCCACTTTCCTGCCCTTTGTTGTGTACTCCTGTAGCCAAGCCCATATTAGGTGCGTTTATCCATCTTACCTTACCTGATATAGTTTACGACTGCAATATCATGGTATTATTTATATTTAGACAGAGAATAGCCTTGAATTCTTCCATAATAATATTTCTCGGATGACAATCATAGTGTATTATTAGTGCTTGACGTGACTCCGTCCTCGGGAAATTAGGTTGAAGTCCGTCGAAGGTATGAAAGCATTTACTATTCAATAAGCTCCAATTATTAACAAGGGCCTATACAGGGCAATATTTCACTGAATATCACTTTTACGAGTTTTTTTCATACGGGTATTTAATATATGAAAAACATATTACATAACATTTTGACAACGAAAACATTGCCTTGGACGTGGAACATACATCTTAACATGATATCTTAGGTCATACGTAAAGATGCGCCGCTTAATCCATTTTTTCTTTTAAATATAAAATAAAGAATCTATAATGTTTTTTACATAGGAATATATATCGCTACCAAACCATTGTTAATATTGTCTTTTGAAATTTATCATTAAAAGAATTCGGAATAAATAAATTTATTTTTGATCTGTATTACCATAAATAAAGAATTCAGGTTTCAATAGAATTCTCAGGTAGTTAATTTTTTGCCGATTGTTTCCGATTTTCCCGATTTCTCAGTAATAAATTCCTGAAAAACAAGGGCGATTCCTCCGATTCTGTGCCGGATCCCGATTAATTCCGTTTTCCCATCACACTAATATTATTATACAATACATATATATATATAATATATATATATATATTATAATATATATATATAATATTTAAAATATTTATTATATATATTATATATATATTTTATAATATTTAATTAATAAATATGATAATATATATATATATTATTAAAATATATATATATATATTAATATATATTATATATTTATATTAATATTAATTAAATATAATAATATATTATTAATAATATATATAAGTAAAAAATATATAATTATATGTTTAAATATTATATATATAATATATTATATTATTTAATTAATATATTAATATATATATATATATATATATATTATATTTAATATTTATATATTTATAATATATTATTAACAAAAGTACGTATCAAATAGTAGTCGTAAAACTACTCTTACGATCTCGATAATTATGAACAAGACGATTCAACCTGCAGTATATTAGTATAACCGTTGCATAGGGATGTCGTAAATAGTGGAGTACGTAGATAATTTATAACTTATCTGAATTATAACCATATATATATTAGTGACTGCGCCTAAGTGATTCGCTACTGTTATACGTCGCTGGGAGCTGATCAATTTCCACATCCTCAGGGATATCAGTAAATTTATTACTGTTTACTAATACTCGAATGATCTGATCTCACATTCGTAGCAAATTGACGTAAAATAGCTCGACGTTAGCTTTTTACGTTAGTGTGCTATATTGGTATAAATATATATATAGATATTAAATATTTATATATATATATATAATTAATATATTTATATTGATTTAATTATATTAACATGTATTTATTTTTCATTTATTATTTTTGTTTGTCTTATTTTTCTTAATTTTATATTAATAATACTATTAATATAATTATATATATATATATATATTAATATAATATAGTATTAATTATTATATATTATTATATTAATTATATATATATTTATAATAATTATATATATATATATTAATTAATTATATATATATTAATATATAGTATATATATATATATTTAAATTATTATAAATAGAAATATAAATAATTTAGGGGTTGCTAAAGAACTGGCAACCAAAAAAGAGGTCATAATGTTCCTGAGGTTAAAGTATAGCTTCATCTTGGCTAGATAAGGTAGATTAAATAATTTCAATTCCCACTCATATACATTTATTATCACACAGTTGCTTGTGTTTGAAAAACTAACGTTACTTTCGGATTACCTTTGTTTAAATTGTAAGTTTATAAATCAGTGAAAAGGATACGTATGTTTATAATAGTCATATGATATTAACACGAGGGTCTTGTTGCGAGTCGTGAGCATTTGTATTTGAAAGGGTTTAGATCTCGTTAACCTTTTAATCTCTTTAATTTTATAATAATTGACGTGGTAAATTAGCAAACTGAACTTATGCACTATGTACTTTACTTATATGTGAATATAAATCAGTGAACTTTATCTTAATTGCATTTATAAAGTAAATAGTCTCATTCAAAACATATTAATATTTATCTTTAACGATCAAGGTTCTTATCATGAGCACTTGGTAACTCACAAACTAAATATCTTGAAGGCAAGAAACGATTTACCAAAAAGTCGTTTCAAGCTGTTGAATAGGATAACTCCACAACTTCTCAATCAGCTTTTCAAAAGAACCATTCTAGTTTATACGGCGCCCTAATTGGCCTGCCGATGTTTGCCACCTTAATCTACATAAAACATTTGCCATTCATGGAGGGGACCATGGGGCCGATTTTGCGTATAAGGCACATTTAATAATCATTATAAAGTTATGCATTGAGTGTTAATCTAATAAATAAATCGTAATTTTCAAACTGCGCTTTGACATAACATCGGCAAAATACAATATATGTAATAGTACGTAATAAAAATCCACCTATTACATTAACATGCCCTTTATAAAATAACAAAGCATCGTAACGTTTGACTTTTAAATATATATTAATATATATATATATATAATCATAATATATATATTAATATTAATATTATATTAATATATATATTAAATATATATAATATATATATATATATATTAATATATATATTATACTAATAATATATATATAAATATATATATACTGTATATATTATATTATATATATATTATTATATATATATATATTTATATATTATTAATATATATATATATATATTATATAAATTTATATTATTATATATATATATATATATATATAATAAATAATATATAATATATATATATATATATATAATATATATATATATTATATATTAATATAATAGGCATACTTTCTCAATTCAAATCTTATACATAAAAATACAGATAATTCTGGAATGGGTTCCTAATTTATAACGAATAAAATATTATTCCATATAGTATTAACTACATAATACTTAAACTCCAATTATGAAAGTGAAGAGAATAAATTGCCACATTAGTATGCTTATTATATATATCATGTTAATTTTTAATATATTGTTAATTTTATGTTTATTTAATTTTTTATTTATTTTATTATATCTCATTTAATTAGGAGAGTGTCTCTCGAAGGAGCGACTGAGAACTTAGGAATTAGCGGAAGTGAGTGAACGAAAGCACGGAGTGAAGTAGAAGGAGACGAGAGTCCCTCGGTACGTACCACCTCTAGCTGTGACGCGAGTTTCGCGATAGACTCTTTTCCATGCTTTTGTCTCTCGAACCAATGTGGGATAAATACTTGTAAGAGATTTGATATCTTTAGTATTAGATAAAAGAATAAGAAAAAACACTTTGTCAAATAATCACCTCTAACTTTTCTTATCCAATGCCTCTTTTATAAGCCATACTTGTTCAAAAAAAACAATTTCTGATTTTTCATAGAGTCATCTCTCTCGCAGTTTCTCGTTCGATATGTGGAATTGTTATTATAATCTCTCCTCGGCTATTTAATATTTCCTTTTAAAGGTTGATTGGGAGTTCAAGAGTTTGAACTATTTTCTAATTTATTTATATATTTAATTGGATAATTTGTATAAATATTATATATATATTATATTATTATTAATTATATTATTTTATTAATATTTGTTTAAAGGTATATTAATTATTAAGTATTTTTAATTTATTAATATTTAATATTTAATTTATTATTATTATAATTATTATAATATATTTATATTATTATATTTAAACAATAATCTGCTTAAGTTTTATGATGTATTGTGTTTATTATATATATACCTTTACCTTGATAGTATATATTATTATAAAGTACTTTAAAGGCCCTATATTATATGTTACACTATTATCCATACGCGATAGGGAGAAGTTGGTGATTAATATATAACAATCTTTAAATACTATTTTATTTTTATAAATAACCTATTTTATTTTATATAATAAATACTATATTATAAATAATAAATAATATATAAATTAAATAATATAATTAATAACAATAAGTATATAGATGACAGTAATGTATTTAAAATAAGAGCACCTTATAAGATAATAATAAGTGAACTTAAATTAATAATTATAAATTATCATATTAAATTTAACATTAATTTAATTAATTTAATAAATTATATATTCTAATTATTATCTCTTAATTACTAATTAAATAATTAATAATTAATTAATTAATAATATTAAATTATAATATATATAATCATATAATAATATAAGAATAAATAATATAAATTAAATGATAATAAATAATTCATAGTTAATCTTACTTTATTGTTATGTTAATAATATTATTTAATTAATAATATAATAATTAATTAAATTAAATGAAAATTATATAATTAATAAGAAAAATTTTAAAAAGTTTGATCAAGTAAATCTTTTTATTACCATCTTTTGAAAGATTCATACCGTTTCTACTAAGCATTATAAATTCAAATAAGACAATGTTACAAGTTTTTTGTATTAGATGAGAGAAGAGAGACTGCGTATAATATAATATATCTTGAGAAGCAGAGATAGATTGAAAGTAGAGATTTTATAACGGACCCTTCAGCATAATCAATTTAATCAGTAGTACTCCTAGAATAACTTACAAACATTTTTGATTAAAAAATTAAAGATGAAGTCAAATTCTTACTTGACAAATTTTATGGAAAAATATAACTGAAGTAAACTACATTTCTCATCATTAGTTTAGCTCTCTTAAAATATAAAAATAATATTAAAAAACTAAAACTATTTATATATATTCTTATGACAAATAATATAAATTAAAAACTATATTATTTTACGCTCTCTAGATATAAACATAATAAATCACTTTTTGAATGCAGATAATCATTTATCTTAGCAATTACAGGACACTCGCCCTAATTTTTTAGTTAATGACAAATAAGAATATTTATTTAATAGTATTAATATATCATATGGTATATTATATATAATATATACCAGCATGCACACACCATCCACTATACCACGTGCTGCTTTCTCGGATTCGCAATATACATATATATATATTAATTTATATATATATATAATATATATTATTATTTATTTATTATTATATATATATTATATATATATATATATATTAAATTATTAATATATATATATTTATAATTATTTATAATTTATATAATTAAATATATATATATATATATATTAATATATATATATATATATATATTATATATATATTAATAATATTAGTTATATATTAATATATATATAAATATATATGATATATATATTAATAATATAATATTATTATAAATTAATAAATAATATTTAAATCTCTCGAATGATAATAATATTAGTTGAGACGACAGAGACTGTGGCTATTAACGAATAAACGTATCCCCCCCCTACATCATTTAGGTCAAAGATAATGAATAAGAGGTATAAAGTTTGGGTTGTTTGTATATATATATATATATATATTAATGATATATATAAATAAAAAATACATAAATAATTATATATATGTGCTATATAATTAAGATATATAATATTAATATATAATATATATATATATATATATATATATATAATTAATATAATATTAATATATATTAATATATATATATATATATATATATATTAATTTTTTGTAAATATATATATATAATATTAATAATTAATGAATTACAAATACATTCATATTACACATTCAGACAGCTCAAATAGACCACAGGACACAAAACACATCTACAAACTCACTGCACATCACTACTCTATCACACGCTCACACACTAATAATATGCTAAATTATTAATTTATAATAATATATAATATATAAATTATTATATTATTATATATATATTATTTTTTATATTATTATTATTAATTTACAATTCTAAATAAATTTTTTATTTTATTTTAAAATTAAAAAATGAAAACAGCAAAGTCAAAATAATAAAAAAAATCTTTGTTTATTTAAGTTTATTTTTATTTTATCCGCCAATTATTTTCAGCTAATTGTAATGGTTCTTGAGATGAGATCAAATATTTTAATTAAAATATAGATATAAATATAAATATAAAATAAAAATAATTATTATTTACTCACGATTTATAAATTAGGTTAATGTTCATTCCTTTTAATATATTTGCACCTTGAAATTACGTATTTTAATTTTTGCATTTACATGAATCATTTTGAATATATATTCAGGTTAGGGTTGACCAGGCTAAGCACAGCTTCGCGCTGCACAGCACGGCACCGTACTGGACACTGAATCTTTGTGCTACCCCGCACCGCCGATCACCAAAAAGAGCGTACCCCGCACCAACCATAGTTCAAGTATAAATGATGAATTTCTATAATGTTCATTATGCAGTCAATTAATTGTTATTAATAAACGAATAAACGAGGTACTATTTTAATACAATTTCAAATAACCCATGTAGATTATTATAAATGTATTATGTATTTTAAAGTGTATTAAATTTATTTGGAGTTTCTCGTCAGCGATCTCCCTTTACATTAAGAAAACCTAAATAGACATACCGGTATTCTTTCCATTCCCATTGGAGGTTTGCCTCTTTCACCTTATTTGGGGGTATCTTTTTACGGCCTCCGTCTACTTAGGACTCCTGCCGAAACCAGTAAATAATGCGATCTTCAATGAAACAAATACTGAGAACGCAAAGGGCGAATTGATCACAAAATGGAAAAAATGGGAAAAACAAAATAAACACTTACAGTGAAAAAATGAGGATGATGATGATTAAGATTAAGATGATAGTGACTATGATGATGAAATCTACATTTTTCCCCCATTCAATATATCTGGGAGCAATTTCCCATCCTAGTGCAGGACAGTACCTACTAAATCTTAATTTCAAAAAAAAAATTTAATAATCTGTACTCTTTCCTCTCGAAATTTCTATATGCGGAATCGTACGGTAGACCTACTGATTGAAAACTTCTGTGGATCTTGCTTTAATGCTTTCGGCAGACAACCGAAACATTCTAACCACGGTCTATATCTAAATATTACATCTATCTAACATACTCGCACAAATGTCCTGTGAAAACTTCTTCACTACTTGCAAAGTACTTTCTTTTCTTAGATTGTGATGTGCCAATTCCTTTATCCTGAAAGTCCTCATGATCATTCTCTTCTATGCACTGATTTATATGTGATTCCTCTCCTTCTGAAGCACTGTCTGTGCTTAAAAATTTCATTTCAACACTTTGGTCATCTAGAAAACGACGGAAGAAACTATTAGAAACACACACACACACAAACAAAAACCAATAGCGTTGAAAATAACAAATATATTTATCTACGTACAAAGGTACCAAGGGCTGAGGTAGGCATAACAAAATAGATCCCAGATAGGTACTGAACTACTGCTTATTTTAAACTGCAATCTAGACTTATGGATAGGTTTCAGTTTTGATTTTCCCGTCTGACCGTCTCAGCTGCTTTTCTCTGTGTTCTTCTGCTCGTAGGGATTTTATGTTAACTCCACCACATGCAGTCAGTACGTCACTTTTGTCTCTGAAGGAGCTAAAACTGTCTGTCTTCTTCATTAGTGTTCTTAGTGTTTGTGCAATATCAAACAGTTCTTCAAGGCTTGACTTAAAAGCTTTTACTTTCTACTTGAGCTCGACTATACACTTCCGGTTGCATGTTTCTCCACTTCCCGACGAAAGATTTTTAAGCTTCGCATACATCTTTCAAATGTTTTGGTACGCTATATTTAGCTTGCTTCAAAAAAAAAGTACAACTTCTGGAATTTTGACCGTTGAAGCATCTCTGGTTTCTTGTTTAACTTGACGCTTATTGGTAAGAAACAAACAACGTAAATACTTGAACATGTGCTATGGCAATTACGCAGTAAAATTTGATGGGACGTATATCAATCAGAAGAAGTAAGTCTTGTTTTCTGCTAGAAACTTACACCACTTGTAGCTGTAGAGGACAAAGTCGAAAGTTCTGAATCCATTTATTACTTACAACTCTACGAAAACAAGAAATATATTTAAAAACATACACTTAAAAAATTAAAATTGAAACATTACTTTGAAGTGTTTGAAGGCAAAGAATTTAACGAAGCAAAAACAACAAAAGCATGGCTAAAATGTAATTTTATCCCGTATATAGCCGAATTTTTACCCATTTTTTTTTGTTTGAAAAGGTCGATTTTCCAGGTCTGGTCCTCGAAAAAGCCAAATTTTCGTTGTTGATCTGGTAAACGTTTATTACAAACTATAATTGTGCAGAGTGAAAATCAAGCCAGGAATATTCTCTACAAAAGTAGGGAAAAATATGTTGATAGGATAAACCGTTCTAATTTTATAGCATGAAACACCCGATTTATTTTCAAAAATTGCTATTTTTTAATACTTATAAGGGCTTCAGAGGCTTGTCTTAACGTATCCGATCGTAGCTGAAACTTGTGCCAAATCTCATTTTTACCCCATTTGGCAATATTTTAGGAGTTTCCGTTAAAGAAATTTGGGCATATGCTTCTTGGAACCACCCTAATATATATATATATATATATATATATATAATATATATATATTATATATAATATATAATATAATATATATATATATATATATATATATATATATATATTATTATATATATATATAATATATATATATAATATATATATATATGGTTTCAAGGTGAATTCGAATGTCCCGCCGTTTTTCTTAGGTCATATACTACTAGGCAAGATTTACATTTTTTGTTTAAATTTTTTCATGATTAGGGGTAAATTAAAATTAGGGTAAAAAAAAAATGAAAAGTCAATTTATTTTATTAATGATGAAGTCTATTATTTCAAATTTAATGTTCCTTTTAAAAGAAAATATGTTGTGTAATATATATATATATATATATATATATATATATATATAATATATTATAATATATATTTATAATATTTATATATATAATATATATATATATATATATATATATATATAATATATATATATAAATATATATATATATATATTATATATAGAAAGAGAGAGAGAGAGAGAGAGAGAGAAGAGAGAGAGAGAGAGAGAGCAGAGAGAGAGAGAGAGAGAGAGTAGGACGAGAGAGAGAGAGAGAGAGAGAGAGAGAGAGAGAGAGAGAGCCAAGTGTAAAGGACGATAACAAAAAATATTCTTGTACGATTTGCCCTTCTGTTATTAAAATCAATCCAATTTAATAATTTTACTTTTTTAAGGGATAATTCCAGAAAAGAGCCAGGAGCAATTATCTCGAAAGTATGAGCATTACAGGAAAAACCAACATCACATATTGGAATCATCGTATCAAAGCTTAGTTACCTGGGATGTAAAAAAAAAACGAAAATGTACGACACTTACAGAAAAAACAAATTACATAATTTGGAATCACGCGTATAAAGCTTACTATAATGTAAGTCCGTTTCGTCCACCTCTGTCCCATTCGCTCGAGCCCCCTAAAATTGAAGGTTCAAGGAATATATATTTCAGTTAGGGGGCTCGAAGCCGCATGGGGACAGAGGGGGGATGAAGTCCCCCGTCGTCCACCAGAGGCCGAGAGACCCCCGACTCTGGTATCAATGCGGTTTACCCTTGGGTATTCGTTAAGTTTTCTGTGGAATGAATCAATTAAATGATTTTAATCAAATGCTATTTCCAGCAAATGATTTAATATGTAATTTTCTTTTTTTAAAGTATACTTTCATTTGTTTTTTTTCTTTTTTGTTTGTTTTTTTTGTTTTTTATATTTCCGGCATAAGCTTTATAACGCTGATGTCCAATATATATTTTTGGTTTTTCCTGTAAGTGTCATACTTTTGGAGATAATTCTCCTGCTCTTTCCTGATATTTTGCCTTTTTTAAGTTATTTCTAAAACGTATTTATCATTTAATTTTTAATATTAAAACGTAATTATCATTTATTTTAATTTGAACGAAATTTCGTACCTAAGAAAATAATTAATGAATCTAAACACAATTTCGAAATAAGTTCATACTAGATTTTAATAAACAACTTTAAAGGGTTTGATATCCAAAATGTCACACCGAAAGCAATTTCTGGTTAATTATACTGCATTTTTAACTTTTTCAACATAGCGTGGGACCTCCCTGCCAGGTCATCCAGCTTCACATGTACCATCATATACTATATTATAATATATATATATATATAGTATGATATATATATATATATATATAATATATATATATATATATATTATATATATATTATATATTTATATATTATAATATCCCCAGAAGAGATGCTTGGATACCCCTGCCGGGAGTACATATCAGCATTTTCTTGCTGGATGCCCCTGGGTTTATACAGGAGCACCAACCAAAATCAAGCAACACCGACATGGGCACAACAGACTTGTTTCAACAATTAGCAATAATAAGATGAGAAATTTTTTTTGCTAGCTTGCATGAATCGAAACATCGACGCAACGTCTACTCATTAAACAATTACAGGAGGCTTTACCACTAGCCCGAAATTGGAGGCGGAATCGGTCCTATGTGTAGATGCCTCTCTGCTACATTGTCTAACGGCGACGCTTGTGTGTCGATGGTTCGGTCCTTGCTGCGGCAAATTTTTCTCTTCTCATATATATATTATATATATATTATATTACTATATATAATATATATAGTATAATTATATATATATATATCTATTATATATATATATATATATATATTGTACAACATATGGCTTGAACTCTTGTTTAGTAAAGAAGCAGTTATAAATTTCTCCTAGAAAAAGATAAACAAATAAATACTAGAAATAATTATTATATTAAATAGTGTATCAGTTTTTACTTGTTTGTTTTTTCAAAACCAGATAAAATAATTTGGTAATAGCATATTAAGAACTTCATCCGTTTCCGTTGAAATATATATAGTAACAAATATCTGATTATTTTGTGTGAAAGTATCAAAAAGGATGCCACAAAATCAAAAAGGAAAGCTCGAAAAACTGGAAGAACGGGCCCAAAACCTGAGAGATTCTCAAAACCTGGAAGAGAAGCTCCCAAATCTGAAAGAAAAATGTCAAAGCCTAGTAGAAGTGAACCCGAACCTGAAAGGAAAGTTT
>JABUQX010014110.1:0-5000 GCA_015478945.1 Trachelipus rathkii
TAGGAACTGGTCTCATTATAGAGGTGAGCTTTTTTTGTTCTAATCTGATCTCATCAACTTTTTCTTGGATCAACTTTACAACATCTTCATCTAGGCAAAATCCCTCAAATAGGGGTTCATCCTCTTTATCGTCTGAATCGTCCTCCTCTTCTGGTAACACCTCCTCTACTATGGAAACTACTTCTATTTGGTCAATCTCCTCTTGCTCCTCTCGATTATTATCCTTTGCATACTTCTGGAACACTGGTTCCTGTTGCAGATAATCAGAGGTCATCTTCCATGGTCGCAGTTGCCGATGATGGGCTTTAAATTGTCTACCATCCTCTGGAGATAGTAGAATGTAGGTAACCTTGTTGTCATTTACCTTAATTATCTTATAAGTTCCGCTATATCTAGGGTGGAATTTGTTGTTGGTCAGGTTTCCGGGAAGATGGACCTTTAAGCCCACCATCTGATTTTCCTCATATGGAATAAACTTATTGTGACTGTCTTTCCAACACTCTTCAAAGGTAGGCAAAGGAAGACCTGTGTGCACTTCATGTGCTGTTCTTAGGATGTTTTTGCAGGGGGTTCTCTGGGTTTCTGAATGGGTGGTGTGGTTATAAACCAGCATCACCTGCGACAGCTCCTCGTCCCACTTATTTGCTCTTTTTATGGACATCCTCAGATACTGGCTGAGGGTACGGTTGACTCGTTCAACAGCTCCATTTGATGATGGAGTATAGGGAGTAGTCAACACGTGCTTAATTTGCTGTTGACCCTCTTACAACACCCCGCCATTCTCTCCTATCATGCACCTTCTCGCCTCTTCCAAACACATTTCTCTCCTCTAAGCATTCCTTTACTGACTCAAAATCCACTTTTCTTCAACCTCCCAGCCGGTCGGTTTTCCAATCACACTCACCACTATACATCCCCTTAACCAACCGACTATCATTCATCCTTTCCACATGACCAAACCATCTCAACATACTTTCATTTATTCTCTCGTTTACCTCTTTCCTCCCACCACACAACTCTCTAATACATTCATTCCTCATTTTAATCAATTCTCACTCACACTAGCACTTCCTCATTTTATCAATTCTGAACACATTGAACTTTAAATCTATATTTTCTTATTCCAGACCATAGTCTCACTACTATACATAACACAGGTAACATCATACCCTCATGCAAGACCCTTGCACACTCCAGACTTAGTCCTTTTACATTCACCAACGATTTTAATGCACCACCACCTTCCTGCCATTCAAACTTTCCTACTACACACTGCATCATCCGTTCCCTTTCACATCCAACACATACCCTAAATATTTAAACTCAGACACTTGTTCCAGCTGCTCACCATCTAACAATAACTTCACCTGAGGCTGGTCCTCACTGCACAACGCATAATGTTACCTTATCTAACTACGTTACTTTCAAACCCTCTCTTACACACCTGCCAAAATCTCTCTACGCAATCTTCTCAAACTCTCTTCAGATTCGCCACAGAAGACCAAATCATCCGCATATAATAGGTGGGAATCCTCCACTCTCATCCCTTCTCCATCATTCTAACCCATTTCCCTTGCCACCCCCCTTTAATTATTTCATAACTTCCATCCATATATAATTGAATAGCCAAGGAGAACATAACACAACCCTGTCACTCCGCTATTAATACTAAAACCAATCACTTTTGACACCATTTATTCTTACACACGCCTCACTATCCTCAAATACTTTTGATTCCATTCAGAAGCTACACACATCATATATGCATTACACCTGCCATAGAACTTCCCTATTAACGCCTTATCATACGCTGTTTCAAGATCCCATAAACCTAAATAAAAGTTATTGTTTCTTTTCTCTACGCATTCTCGATCATTTGTTTCAATGTAAAGATTTGATCCACACATCCTCTACCACTTCTAAACGCACCTTGTTCTTCACCAATCAGTCCTTCAGTCACTCGACGCACTCTTTCGACGCAAAATACCAGCATAATCTTCCCCTACAACACTAAATAAACTTAAATTCCCCTATAATTTCTACAGTTTCATTTATCTCCCTTACCCTTATATAAGGGTACTATCACTGCTCTCCTCCAATCCCTCGGAACTATGCCCTCCATGAAAGTTTTGTTACACAACTTCCAAATCCCAACAATTCACCATCTTCGCCTCCGTTCTTGATCAATTTACCATTCACCAGTAATTTATCTATACCTGCAGATTTACATTCTTCAACTTTCTCCCTCTACCCATTACTCCTCCTTACTAATAACCTCATCCCAAAAAAACTATCTCTTTTTTTCTTTGCTCGATTAAAACCACACACATTCAATATCACCTCTTCATACTGTTAATATTATTGCAGCTTTTCAAATGTTCTTTCCACACTCCCCTCACATCCATTTATCAGTTACAAAGCACCATCCCCTATTATTATTCTAAGCAGGTTCCCCTTATTCTCATTCTAAACATTTCGCGCCTGAAGAGCTCCTATTCCCTTGTAAGTCCCATTCATCCTCCTTTCCAAACTTGTTTCATGTTACCTTTTTCTTTCTCCATACGAATGCACCTTTTAGTAATTTTCTTTTTCCTCCTTATATAATTCCAAGCATCTTTCTTTTGAAAACTTCATCATTGGCTTTTAGTACATTCAATCAACCACGCTTCTCTTTTACTTTTAACCGGCTCATCACCTCTTCATTCCACCACTCACTGTTGAACATTCTTACTTACTACTCTTAGCACATCCACATACGGTCTCCTTGCAACTGCTAACAATTGGCTCTCTTTCATTTACTCCCAGATTTGTTCAGTTTCAACTTGTTCACAATTCAAACTGATTTACTTGCGAGGGCTCTTACATACTTATCCTTATTAACCCTTGTTCACTAACTTCTCACTCTTCAATTTTACCCACTTCCTTTTGTATCACCTTCCTCTCCATCCAACTCCCACTAACTTAATTTTAACATAGAACAAACATAATGATCCGATAATACCATTCCTAAACCCTCACTGATTTAAACCATCACAACACATACTCAACATCTCCTTCTTCACCAACACCAAATCAATCATAACTTTTCACTTTGATCTCTACCTAACCAACTCTAGTATACTTTATGGATAACTCTTGTGTTTATAAGCAAAAGTTATTACTTACACACAACCTCTCTCCTCACAGAAATCAATCACCTTCCTACCATTCTCATTTTCTCCTGACACCCCCAAAATCACCTGTTATAACCATCCTTTTTTGGTCACCTATCAAACCATTCAGGTTCCCCAAAACTATCAATCGGAAGCTCCTACTCACCCCCATCTAAAACATCATTCAAATTATCCCAAAAAATCATACTCTCCAACATTTCTCTCAGATAGGACTCACCACGTCACACTACTCATACTTGACCTTTCAAACTTAAATTTAACCATAGAATTCTAGGACTCACACACACAAAGTCTATCATAGCTCTATAAACCACAAGTCACTCATCATCAAAATTGCAATCCTTCTCTCCCTCTCATTCCTTCCCAGCAACACAACACACATTTCACACCACATCCCTTATTTTCCACCGTTTCCTTTCATCTTGTTTTAGTCACAGAAGAGCAAATCAATTTACCCTTTCTAAATACATCATCACCTCTCTCCTCTCTCCTCAACATTTATTTCCTCTGACATTCATGTACCCATACGATTCTACATTTTTTTGCCGAAAGATAGAAGGCCATTTACGGGGATCACGACCTTCTCCGAGGCCTGCATTTGCATTCCTAGCGAGAGATAAGTGGTAATGGGCAGCCAACCCAACTACACCGTTCCCTTAGTTCGCCTTCTACGAACACACAGGACATCAATGTGGTCAATTCTTTCTTTCTCCCACACACATAGGGATATGAGTAGTATGGATGTCTGTACAATGTTGTCTAGAAGAGGGGTATGTACTTTAAGTATGTGTATATGATATGTGGATAAATGGTGGTCAGTAATATGTTGCCTGGAGGATAAGTGGTGTGAAAAATATGAATGCAAAAGAGAAAGACGCACCATTAAAAATGGGAGGTAATTTCATCGCTTCAAGTATGTGTGTACTCTCCCTCTATATATATATATATATAATATATATATATATATATATATATATATATATATTATATATATATATATATATAACTATAATAATATTATATATATATATATATATATATATTCGCAGAACTTTCTGTTTTCAAATTTGTGAAACAAAAATTGACATATATCTTTTCTTTGCCAAAGTTTTAAGGTTTCATTTTTTCCTCAGTCATTCTATACACATTAAACTATATTCTATTAAAATTTGAAAGTAATCTACATTATAATTTTTAGTTTTTGAATATAGTAATTGAACCTTAAAAATTAGGCTTTCATTTTTGAAACAATTTTACTTGAAAGTTTTCCCCCCCCTTCTCAATAACCCGGTGCTTCAAGTGTTTCGATGGGGGTCAAAACGTCAAATTGACCTCAACATACCGATCTTCAATTTGTATAATTATAATTGACTTCCCTGAACAGAAAGGTCAATTTTGAGGTCATAACTTGACCCTTCATTTCTTCTAACTTGTAATTTCAATGTTCTACAGTTTATATTTGTTCCACAAATCCAAATTTAATATCAAAATAATCAGGAGAAATTACTGATTGTTTTGAATATAGTTTGAACTGATAATTATTTTTAATTAAAAAATTAAATTTATTAGTTAATTCCCTATGAGAATTAAAATCACATGTTTCAAACAGGTGATTATTGCCAGAAGTTGCTAACATAAACTTTTGATTGTTTTATAAAAATAACTACATTGATTTGGTTAACATAATATTTATGTAATGTTTAGTTTGAAAATTGCTACCTTTTGGTACCATTTTTATAATTTTAACACTAATTAATCAAATTAATGTTTTTTCGCTAATTACTTATTGGCAACTGGTTATGCGGTCTTCCCGTCGTGTATAAAAAC
>JABUQX010014110.1:12500-17382 GCA_015478945.1 Trachelipus rathkii
TTATAAGTTTATTTGAAAATAAGATTAACTAAGATTATTTTTAAATAAAGAGAACTTGTCTCATGATATAACTGAAAAACAATAAGGTCATATAATAATTTGTATCATGAAAGTGGAAAGTTAATTTAAAAATAGTTATTAAATTTAAGAGTCAGAGTTGGAACTTGTAAATTAAGTCAGAGTTGGAATTCGTTTAAATAAAAGAGTTAATTTGCTACTGTGTAACAGGAGCAAATGTAGACACCTCTACATTCCTCCCCGCTAAGATTAAGCTCCCCCCCCATTTTGAACGTTTAAGTTTAAAAACGAATTCAAACGAGGAGAGTGAGGAGATGAATAAGATGAATAATTTAAAATTCATGTTTGTAAGATTTATGACCGCGACTGTGAAACAACTTATGTTTAATTATATCAGGTTCATCCAGAACACCATAACAAAAAAATCTGCAATCATGCACGGCACGCAACAACCAATAAACCATTTGCAACCCAAAAAAAACAAAGAGAGGAATAAGCGAATTGTAGTAAAGAGAGGGTCGGCTCTGAAAAATCAATACGGAGATTAGTACACGAATATGATAGGTTATTAAAATAAAGAATAACGATAACATGACACGTATATAAAATTATAAAGTAAAATGTATAAATTGAAGATAAGGTAATAATAAGACCTTACATTCTTATTAGTTGCATAAATATATAAATAGAATACTGAATTACCATCATTTATGTATTTTTTGTTTAAAAATACAAAAATACCGTTATGGGGCTATTATTTTATAAATAGTATAAATTTTATACCATTTGTGGTTATCTTTCCACAACTGAGTTGGTTTATAATACATTTATAAACTTTTCCCATAGTGGAATAATATTTGAGTCAATAAATTAATTTATTTTTAATTTATTTTGCTTGCTTGTACGAAATAAGATGTTTAATTTAAAGGTATGTTAGTAAGTTAGGAGTTGGTTTTAAGATTTATACTTAGAGCAAGTGATTAGAAATTTTATGTATATAAAAAACTTTTCACGATGTAAATTATAAAATTTTCCGAAGATAAGATTCACATATTTACTATATATTAAAATAGATTTCCAAAGGTTATGACGGATTTATACGACGAGTTAGGTTTATAAATTAAATTACGAAAACAAAAAATTTTTTGAAAGTTAAATCCTTTTCATGTTCCCTAAGAACTAATAGAATCAAAAGAATTTCCTATGTAAACGATAAATGTATTATTCATACATGATGTCCAAGAAACTAAATTGACCTTATTTCCAGCATCTCATTTCCTTCCCACCGAACTAAACTTCGTTTATTCAAGTCGGTGCATAAAGAATTTTCTCTTAAGGCGAGAGCGCCTAAAATTACCGGATAAGGCATCATTTTGGAAGGGATGGTTAAAAAGATAACTGGCTTGGTAAAATAATCAGTATCTTGGAAAAATATAGGTAGTTCCACATAAGAAGTTATGGATACATCAGGGTCACGGATCCACCTACTTATGGTGTGAATCTTGATTTCAGAAGATGGAGACGTGCGTAAATATTCCATTTGATTCCCTAGATACTTTAATATAGAAGTGCTAATGAAACTATATCTAGTACCACTGTCAATCACGCAATTAGTGAAACAGGAGTTATATGAGTCATATGGGAAAAAGCAACAAGGATCACCAAAGGTTCAGGAATATATTCTCTGGGATCCTTATTTTCACTAGGGGAACCGGGATTAATATTGTTACTAAGAGAAACGTGAGGCTGTGTCAAAGTGGGAACATTAGCTAAGGTAATATCAGTAGTATTGTCCATGTCAGTAGCAATGTCAGTGATTTGTTCATCAGGGGGAAAAACAGTGAATGAATTTATTACCGGAATAATCTCCTCAGAATTTGTTTCTGTAGGAATTAAGGATTCGTCGATTTTTTCAGGTAGTCCTTGACATTGTCCTTCAGGGTGTGGTTTCCCACAAGAGTCACAAGGATCGGAAAAACGTTGAGGCAGTGGTTTGTCATGAAGTCGTGAGGTCTGATGGCTTTGAGTTTCGTGAGGCATGTTAGTAAGGGAACAAGTGGAATCTATGTTTACAGATTTTACAGACCCCGTTAAGGAATTACAAGGGGAACTTTCCTTTGTCGGAGGTCTATATTGTTTTGTCTCTTGTCTGGGAGGCGTTCGTTGGGGACATTTAATACCCGAATGAGGGCCTTTACAAAAGGGACAATGTTGTATTTTAGGAGTAGAAGGTGAAGAAACAGGAGTCCTACGGGATTGACACTCGGCCTTTACATGCCCTTTCCTTTTGCAGTAACTGCAAATACCAAGGTACTATAGCAACTCTTCGCCATTAATGCCTGAATACCGCCAGAATCACACCACAACAAGATTTAGGTGTCTGTATTTGATATTTTTATAAGGCTAGGGCGAGAAGAAGGTCCTTGAATTTACAGAGAACGAAGGGCTAAAATGGCTGTCTCGATAATAACGAGAACCAGCGGTTTTCTTTCTAGACTATAACATGTATAATTACGATTGAAGATTGGAAAAATTCGAGAATTAAATATGTTACCTGGAATCTTCTATTGTTGCAAGATTGTAAACATATTTTGGTGTTTGTTAAAACGTTG
This sequence comes from Trachelipus rathkii, assembly GCA_015478945.1. NCBI lineage: Eukaryota > Metazoa > Arthropoda > Malacostraca > Isopoda > Trachelipodidae > Trachelipus > Trachelipus rathkii. Next base: position 15,131 of record JABUQX010014110.1, read on the forward strand.
CGTTAAGAGAGCAATTTTCTCTTAGACATGTCAAACTGTATGGTCAATCATCCGAGAGTCAAGTCTATCAATACTGTCTCTGTGCTCTGACGGTTGAAAATAAGGGCATGGTTCTATGTAGAGTAGCCACTTACAGCGAATACTCACGAGCCGTACAGTAGGAATTCCGTTACGAGAAGATAATTATGAAAGTCATGGGATAATTATGGAATAAGCTGTGATGAGGATAGTCAAAGTAACCGTAAGCTCGATTAGGGATCGGCGAATACGAATATGTATTTTTTGGGTATTTGTTACCACATGATCCATAACTTTTAGAATAAAAAGTTTGAGAGTTACGCAATGGGAATTCTTTTAAGAGATTATTTTGATAATAATCTTGATCGAACCTATCTGAAGTATACACATTCGAATACATGTTTCATATTGCAAATAATTGAGAAGTAAATGGAGCCAAAAACCACGAGGCAACTGAACTAAGTAATAAGAATTATTTTATGTGGTCATTGACATAATGAAAAGACAAGAAACAAAAACAGATGAATAAGTGCAAAGATCACAATTATGAATTTTTCAACGCCAACCCGACACGAGAGTGAGACAACGCAGTCCCTTTCTGCGGCGCCAACATTCAATTCTTCTAATTATGTGATGGTATAAGCAAACGGTTTCACCCACGCGATTGGAATTTGTTTCGCGACAGTTCGTCAATAAACTTATTAGAAATACCAACTATCTTCAATAACTTAGCTGCTATAATAAACAAAATTGACAAAACCAACAACAAAATATCCTGCTACCTTAAAGATTTATACAGGAAAATTCCGGGTACCCGGAAGTCTGAGTGTGCCGGATATCTCTCTCGAATACTAAAGCCTCTATCAACCCCGGCCCACGCTACGTGTCTCGGAACTTCTTCCTGTCAGGGTTGCGTTTCAGAGGTATATTTCTCAGTTTCACTCTCGATCCGTTTCTGTGCACATGGATAATTGTTGGAACACACCCAAGACAAGTAAGTTTATAAGGAGGCGGTGAATAATAGAGGGAAAAAAGGCACACAATTACTCTGCTAACACCAAGGCGAATTAAACTCAAAAAAGAATTGTTTATTCACATTATTATTGTACAATTTAGAGCACTAATCAGGGATTTACATTTATGTAAAAATTAAGCATCGATTGCATGATATTAAACTATGAATGTCTAGATTAAGACCATTCATGGATTAAAGGGATATGAACATGAATATGATGTTAAGGTCCCACAAAAGAATGGCCCAAAGTTTAAAACCCAACTTCACAGAGTGGAAGAACTTAAAACCTAAGAGGAAACAACTGAAAAAGTTGACGTACATTCGTCATCCAACGGAGTAGATAATGAAATGAAAAGAATTATTTACCGTTCGTTTTACAACATAAGTAGATACTATTGAATAAAGAAGAACAACGACAACCCAAAACGAGGTTTCCAATGGAACTTTCACCATAAATTTAAAACTGTAAAGAATTGCAACTTTCAACCAAGAATAAGGTCGTCAAAAATAAAAGATGACGACAGCGTTTATACAAACAGGGATATGAACAAATGACAATAATGGATACAATTGCATAGTCTATAACAATAATGAACAACTTATCTTAAATTAGGAAAGGGGTACAAGTGTTGGGAAAATCACAAACACAGGGAATTAAATGTTCAAATATATTTCAGTTTCGGTATTTAGATAAATACTATTTAGGCCGTTTCTGGATGAATATAAATGAACCCAGCGTGTGAATGTGTATAGATGATCCCAACAATGAGTTTTACTGAACTCAAGGATGAAAAGTGGAACGTTGCCAAGATTAGAAAGTACCCAAGGATGGAATGTGCCCAAGGATGGAACGTGCCCAAGGATGGAACCTAAAAATGGAAAATACTGTAGTGATTTTAACTCAAATTATTTCCATTATCTGCATAGAACTTTTACTTACCCCTAGTGGGGATTTGATGGGTTTGAAGTTGTTCCTCCATGTCAAAGACGATGAAGAAGTATCGAAGACAAACTGTAATATGCCATTATTAGCGCGGATTGTATATCCTATATAAACAGCCTACTCTATATGCTCAGTAATGAATTAAATTAAGACAGCAAAAGCGAAAAACGCCACTTAAATATTCTAGTCGTCAAATATCACTACTAAACTCCCTCTCTAACACGGAATATTCCTACCACCCATCTCTCCACTCAACTAAACTCCGCTCTCCCCCTC
>JABUQX010014111.1:0-27165 GCA_015478945.1 Trachelipus rathkii
TTGAATCTCGCATATGTCTTTCATTAGTTTGATTGTTCCATTAGAGATCATTTCTTCGTCGTTTCTCTGTATCGCTATCAGGGTCTATCTTGTTTCGTGAGTTGAAATTCTCCTTGTCCATTTGAGAAAATTGTCTTCTTCTCCCACCCCCCAGTTGGGAACCTCGTAGGATAAGTAATTGGTCGAATTCAGGCCAAGGGTAACATCATCTTGCTCTTGTTTCAATTTGGGAACTTCTTAAAGTTGGGCAAATCTTTAACGTTTTTCTTTATACGTGGACACACTACTTCAATAGAGTTTCTTATTCCTGTTTTTTTCGGAATTTGAACGTTTTTTTTTTGTTGTTGTTGTTTTCTGCTGATGGTTTTTGAATTGGCACTTTTTTCACTTCACTGATTAAAATTTTGTTTATTATGATTTTGCGTTTGTTTCACTTCACTTTTGTATATTGGATGTTTATTCGAGTCGCTCTGGGAAGTCACCATTCTTTGTATCAACCCTTTGAAGAATTAATACAGTGGCAGTGATAATGAAAAGGGGTAATTACTTTTTTATTTTTATTTCTAGACTAATTAAATCAGGTAGTAAATAATTGTATCAATGCTTAAAAGTTAACACAATGGGCCAGTTCACAGTTATTAATAACATCGGTGAAGGTTAACATCATAATTTTTATAATCAAAACACAATCCTCCGGTCTTTCAACGAGCCGAAGCTTAAAATGCGACCTCTCTTCTTGTAACAATCAGGTCTTACTTTAATGCATCTCTCTTCTTATGATACGAGACGCTAACTGCCTTCCTTCCCTCGGCAGCATTTTGCAGGACTCATTTTTACAACAATGAGTCATTCGAAGAGGCGTTAAATATTTTCCATATATAATAAAATTAATAGTAAATTTAATATACAGAGCTACTATGAGAGGTATACATATTATTGTGAGGCAGAGAAATTCCTGCCCTCACATATAATAAATATATATATAATAATATATATATATATAATATATATATATATATAATATAATTATATATTAATATAATAAATAATATTATATAATATAATATATATATATATATATATATATTATATATTATATATATATATATATATATATATATAAATTATATATATATATTATATATATATATATATATATATATTATATATATATACAATATTAAATCTATATATAGGCAAATTTGTAGAAACTGTACTGTGACTAGTAGGATATAGTCAACCACCTCACACAAGAATAGCGTAAAAAAAAGAACCTCCTAAGTTTCCTGATCACAAACTGGTAAAATAAAAGTTAATTTAGGTTAGTAGGTTAGGTTAAGTAGTTAGTTGGTTAGGTTAGTTAGGTTAGTTAGGTTAGTTAGCGTTAGTACCTCGCGTAGTTACAGTACAGTTTTACAAATTTCCATATATATATATATAAATATATATAATAATATATATAATAAGTATATAAACATATATATATATTATATATTATAATATATATATTATATATATATAATAATATATATTAATATATAATATATTATGCTGTTACAGAGTTATCGTAATCAATGCAAGATTCCTTCATCATCATTCATCTGGTCATTTTGTATCAACAAAACCTGTATTGGTTTATCATAGCCAGGTTTGATAATGAACACATTTCTCTTAACAATTTCATCGAAAATTTTATTTATAATTAACTGAAATGAATCTATATAAAAGCCTCCGTCAGTTTTGTTTTTATTTTTTTAAAATTTACTCTGGCATTTACGCCATTACTCTGAAGTGATATATGGAGTTATATATACATAATAATTAAAAATTCTCACTGTAACCAATAGTACACTAAAAATATACCCCCCCAACTAAAAAACTGAAAAAAGAAAAAAAACACCAAAAAAAATAACATTTTAACTTCTTTCAAACACTAATGACCAAAGTTGTAGCGATTTTATATATATAAAAAATATGTATTATTTGATGAAAATCAGAATCAAAAAGGTGTGAAGTGGCAAAATTGCAAAAATTTTAAGATAAATACAAGCATAAAATAAATATATGAATAAAAATATCCGTAGTATTTTTTTTAAGTAATGTGTTGAAAGCAATTTAGAATGAATTGATTGTGCTTGGTGTTGCTCTGGTTTTAGATATTTTGCCCTCTCGTATTTCTTTCATATCTATTCCAAAATCTCTTTCTCCAAAAAATACATTTTGTCACTTACATCCCTTCGCTTCTTCTAATTAATTTATATTTTAGTGCTGAAAATTTCAGTGCATCTCTCTCTCTCTCTCTCTCTCCTCTCTCTCTCTCTCTCTCTCTCTCTCTTCTCTCTCTCCTCTCTCTCTCTCCTCTCTCTTCTCTTCTCTTCCTCTCTTCATTTCTTTCTTTCTTTTCTTCTCTTCACGTAACTTACTGAAAGTTTCAACTAAAAATCAGTTAAAATAACTATAAAATAATACATTGCAACACTTTATTTTAAACTTATTTTTTTAATAATTATGAATAAATAAAAAACCATTTTCCGGCATTTTAATTTACCACAATCTATCTACTAGCAAGTAATTCTTTGTATCTTTAAATCATTTTGTATTCTAATATTACTTATTGTCATTTTGAATTTAATTCAGCACAATAACAAAAAAGCAAATTAAAACCATAAATGTTGTTTATGATATTATTTATTATATTATTATATTATATTATATTATATTATATTATAATTATTTATTATTATTATTATTTATTCTAATTGTTATTTCTTTGGGTAGTTTAATTTATTTTATTTTACATTTTATTTGATGAATATATTATTAGATTTTTAAATGAATTAGGAATTATTATGTATTATTATTATTATTATATTATTTATTATTTGATAAATTTATTATTATTATTATATTATATTATTATATTATTATTTTATTTTATTTTATTTATTTTTATATATATTATTTTATATTATTATATTTTATTATTATATATATATATTATTATTATTATTATATTATATATTATTATTAATTATTATATATATATTATTATTATATATAGTAGTAGTAGTAGTAGTATAGTAGTAGTAGTAGTCAGTAGTAGTAGTATAGTAGTAATAGTAGTAGTTATAGTAGTTGTATTTATAAATTGTATACTAGATGACTTTTTGACCCAGATGTAATATTAACTAATGATGAAAGTATATGGTGGATGTGGTTAGAGTTTAGGAGAATTAAGAATTAGCGACCAATGTATAATTAATTTACATGAATGTGAATCTTGCATGGGGACAAAATTGCAATTTAAAAATGGAAAAGACTTGGATCTCACCAAATCACCGATTTTACCAAATTTAGACATGCTTCGTATAATTGACTAGGATAAGAGTTTAAGTTGAAATTGTTTATTCATGTGGAACATTTTAAGCCAAACTTAATAAATATTCAGTCAGTATGTTTAAAGATAGATCCATTAGGTGGCAAGATTAAAAACACTATTTCGTGTTATAGAGATAAGTAGAAAATCGATGAAAATACATTAGATGTTTAAATATTCAATGTAGCAATGATTTAGAAATTAAAGAATATATAGAATAAACTTAACCAGTCAATAAGAAAGCAAAGAGAAGGCAGAAATAATTTAGCAAGGAATAGTAATAAGAATCCTAAAATATTTTTTGGCTTTATTAAATTATAAATAAATAGACAATTAATAAAACGATGAATATTTCATTTAGTAAATTCAGATATATGTTAAAATTTTCAATGTTATCTGCTCGAAAATTTTTTCTAACGAATAGTTGTACGATAATGATTTATAAAACAAAATTTGGAAGTACCTTCAAACAAATAGTTCTGGTATGTATGCAATAATAGACTTACAAATTTGAAATTAAGGGAAAAGAAATTAAATCTTTACTGGACCAAATTGACCCAAGTAACTGCAATCCCGACAATATATAAATATATTAATATATTGATCAAATTAAATAATATATATTTAAATTAAATAAAATTAAAAAACATTTTTAAATGTATGTAAAATTAATAAAGATAATATAATATAAATATACCAATATTTCACCAATATTTTTTTATATATAAATTATAATAATTATATGATATATATATAATATATATATATATATAATATATATATAATATATAATAGATATATATATATATTGTAGACTTTTCAACGAGATAGTACCAGCATTGCAGAGCACTGTATTTGATTTTTAACGATCTATAACATTTTTTGAGGAAAAACAGATATCTTATTTATATGAAAAGTAGTAAGGAAGATTGTAAATTTTAGGCCAGTGCTTTAATCTCTGTCTGCTAAAAGTGTGAAAAAGTTGCTGAAAGTCATATATAAAAATATTGGAAGATAACAAGTATTGTATGACTCCCAGCACCCAGCGTTTCAGAAAGGGTAGGTATGTCAGACAAACCGTTATATTATGGAAACTACTGGACTGCATTGACTGAGAGATCATATGATATTATATATTTAGGCTTAGCAAAGCTATTGGTAAGTTCCTCATATAAGTCCGATGCAAAAGTTTATAGCATGTAGTATAGTGGCAGTGGTAACATATAGTTGGATTTAAGGAAGTGTTGTAGAATAGAATGCAGTGTGTTCTACTAATGGCAATTATCATCGTGGAAATAGTGAAGAGGTGTCCTACAGGTTTCAGTCACCAACTGTGTCCCCATTAATATAATATATATATATTATAATATTATTATAGATATATAATATATTATATAATATATAATAATAATATAAATATATTGTATATATATATATATATATATAAGGATTTACCGAGACTGAATGTAATGATTCTAAGTTGTCAATGAACCAAAGGACTACCTCAGTAAGAGGAATAATAATGAATATATAAAGATTCAAAATGATCTTGATAAACTTCCTGTGTGGTCAGCTATGACAAATGAATTTTAATGGTGAAAAGTGTAAGGTTCTTCACTTAGGTTGCAGAAATAAGATCCAACAATCCAACTATCGTACTCCTGCTGTACTCTTTTCGTTCTACAGTTTTCGAATCTATTTTTAACAGGTAGATTTAGAGGCATCTTAATTCTACCGTGGGCAACGTAAGAGTGACAGGTCGCAGGCAAGCCGGGTCGATTCTCTAGTGTGAATCCTTCTCTCTGATTTGTCCTCTGCTTCTCCGCATTTCGGTTAATCTCTCTGCATGGGCTAGACATTCGAAGGCTTTCGATTAAGTCGGGCACAAAACTTTAAGTTCTAAATTTTCCTTTTTCGGTATTTGCCCTTCTTTTTTGTAACCTTCGCTTGAATTCCGTTCCAGTAGAGAGAGAGAGGGAGAGGGAGAGGGAGAGAGAGAGAGAAAGAGAGAGAGAGAGAGAGAGAGAGAGAGAAGAGAGAGAGAGAAGAGATGAGAGAGAGAGAAGAGAGAGAGAGGAGGAGAGAGAAGAGATAGATTCGATTCCAGTCGTTCTATGACCGCTGTTGTGGATAGCCACCATTATCATTTAAACCTACAATAGTGGGTTCCTTATTTGTTATTTGTCTCCTATCACTCTTAGTTAATAACAACATTCATCATGCTCCTTCAATTGAATGACACCCATCAGCAGCAGCAATAGATGAGTATAGGAGGGCACCTGAAGCAACATATATCCTTCTATCTTCTCATACCAATATTTAAAAGAAAGCATGTCGTTTTTAATGCCTCAATAACTGTTTCTTCATCTTATACACAAAAGTATAATTGAATAATCTATCACACATTATTAATACATTCTTTGAAAACACAAGTCTTAACCTTCTTCTGTTCTTAAATTCTTGATATTTACTTACTCGAACATCTTAAGAAAGACAAATTATATTTCTAATAAGTTTCAGGGAAAGTGTGTCTGAGGCACCATCACAGTTGCAAGCCTCTGAATATGGCATTTGTCCCTTATATATATATATATATATATATAAATTATATAAAATAATATATATATAATAATATATTATATATATATAGTTATATGACCAGTGCGAAACCTTTTTTTTTTTTTTATTTTTTTTATTTATCTGAATATTTTTTTAAGTTAAAGTTTAATTTTTTGATTATTATATATATATATATAAAAGTAGAAAAATAAAGTGTCGCCTTTCGCGATCGTCGATCATTTTTTCTGAAGCGGCTTCGGATATATCGTAAATATAATAATAAAGTCAGCTAGTATATATATCGAGATTAGTGACCGAGAACACCTTTACTTATACTGTATATTTTAGGGAGAGGATGTCGGTTTAGCTTCTATAAGATTTAACACTTAAAATTTAACAGTATGAATAAAATATAATACTCTAAAAGAGGATTACTTATTCCCCTTTAACGCTCCGATACGTGGCACGAAATAAAATTACTTTCGACTTCTCGGGAGATGGGACGAAATAACTTTTCGATTCCTACTTAAGACGAGTTTTTATCTCGAGAAACCTAAAAAATTAATATATATTCGTAGAATCTAGTAACTATATTACTAAAATAAAAGGTTTAAGAATAAAATATATATACGTATATATTTTATGTTATAGAATCGATTGGATAAATAAGAACATTCGATAATTCTGCACTATGGAGATCACATTTCGACCTTATACGCACCCATTCTAAAGTCGATGTCAATTGTTTACACGAGAGGTCAAATACGTGTGTATTCTTACGAGATATGATATAGAATCTGTGTGAAAATGAAGACAATGGGTCTGTGAGTGCTACGATCCCTCTTTCAGTTTATCTGATCTATTCCAGTCTGCGAGGACCTTTTCTAAATAGTCATTTCTTTGCAATAATATTATATAATTTCCTAGACTTCAAGAAAAAAATATAAAGTGCATCTAAGGTTACTATGTCCCTCATTTTCACTTCTATCTGATACTGTGGAGTCAACGATTATCAATAACTGATTTACTTATACTATCTGATTATTCACTTGGTAGTTTATGTGAACTAATGATAAAAATAGAGTTTTACTGTTCCCTTACAGCGCGAAGATTATCTCGTAGACTATATCCAAAAAAAATAATAGAATTAACTAGGAATTAATAGGACTATTCTAATACATCATGATATTCAGTAAAGGTTATTAGAGCTCGAGCTTTTTTAACTATAGTACATTATATTATCGATTAACAGCAAACATACGACACTTCGCGAACCCAGTACAATCATTATAATTCTAAATCAGCAACGGTTATCTCAGAGTATCGAATCATATATCCTCAAAAAACGCTCATTCTATATGAGAAACGATTGGCTTTTATACGCAAACCCTGACTACACACTTGATACTATTTTATAAAGTGAGGGTCTTGGAACCTTTCGTAAAGAATAAAAAGTTATTGAAATTAAGTGAAAAATAATTCTTATCAATCATTCATCAGTATATATTATTATATATTATTATTTATTTAGTAAGCAAAACTTCGACGTTATATTACGCTTCATTCTGTTTCAGGAATACGTATTTTTTAAATACGAGGTAGGCGAATTATGTATTTTTATTTTTTTATAATATAATAAGACCCAAAGGTATAGATAGATTCATAAATTTATACTTTTTCCTTTAATTCATTTAAATATTAGAGAATAAAATAAAATCAGATAAAAAAAATTATTATCTCTTCTAAATAATTTTTTATTATTATAATTTTGATATATTTACAAAAATGATAATATAATTAAAAATCTTATGTATACTAGTGTTTTACCCTATATATTGCGCATTTATCAATTGTCTCACCTGATGTTATATATATTAGGTTAAAAGATAGGAAAGACAGTTTATAGTTTCGTTACGACTAGCGAGTAGTGAGTCATAGAGCTTAAAGTTAATTTATCTTTTGATAATTAATCAATTTATTACTACGAAGAATCTTGGATTGGGAAGTTATTAGCCGAATTATAACGAGTAATACTGACGTATATAGAATCCACAGAAATTTGTCAACTATATAATCGTATTAAGAAAATTCGATTCAAATTGACTCTCGAGTTTGCTATGAATTGAGAGGTAGGAATGCTTACCAAACAGCATCGTCCCTATATTTTATGAATCAGACTAGTTAATAGGTCTCTATTTGGAATACTCATAGTCTACATTTCCGCCTGATCTCCTCTGGTATACTAACCCATGCACTATGTAGAAATTAAACTCTTAATTATAAATATTTCCGATCGCCAACTAACTAGCAAACTCGCAATTATCGAAAACCATACCGAATAGTTATTATAACCTAACACCGTCCTATTATTGCTAGTTTCTCTCGCTCCTGAAGGAATACTTTAACGCCTCTCTCTTAAACCCAAACATGTATTAAGCCTCTAGTCGTTATCGTCGTTCATCGTCGTCTTGTTATGTTTTACTTAGTTACTATTCTGAGTCGTCGTCGTCTATTTATCTGTATTAGTTGACGATAAAAAGCTTCTTTCCTAAAATATTCTAGCAGATCTTCGAGAATAGTCTCAAATTCATGTTGTTTTCAGAGATTAAATGATTTGCCAAAAAGTTTGCTTGAGTACAAAGATCAACGGAAATGTTACATATATTTATTACCTTGTAGTAACACTTGAATGATACTTGCTCGTATTCATAGTTACGTCACGCGGCACGCATACACCTGTGCTCAAAAACAGATATACTGCTCCTGGTATATCATATAAAGATATTAGGCAACCATATTAATACACGCGCACATCTTTCACCTGCAGATTGTATCGAAATTACTTCAATTTTTATCTGCATCATACTATAATAAATTAACAATTTATTTATCATATTAATGTCAGAATTAGAGTAAATTCTTTCTACGCCGTTATGACTGCTGTTAACAGCTCGAGAGTGACTTATATTCGCAGTTTCCTAGGGTCTCGAAACAACTCGAACACTAATATTTATACAGAGTACTCAGTCAACTAGAGACGAAGTCCAAAAACGGCGACAGCGCAGGGCCCGTGCGAAACGCCGTCTTTCAGACCTTGCCGTATCTGACTCCAAAGCTTTAACTTGAGAGTAAAACTGCAATACAAAATGGTTGCCTTAATATTAGAACTGGTAGATACTCCTCACATTATAATTCCTTATATATATGATCTCTCGATTCCAAGAATACCCCGCTTTTACATTACTCGAAATCACCAAAATATTTTATATTTTACATCTTATTACATTTATAAGTTTGTTCTTTAATTCAATTCACTGAGGTCACTTAAGTTGCACGTGAGTATATATAGTTTAACTCCTTAGATTATTTTTTAAGTTTGAATTTTTAAAGTGTACTATCTATATATTAATTATATTTTTATATTTTATAGTTTATGTACTCCCTTTAAATTCAACCTTTCTTGATAATAATTTTAGAGTAACTAAACTGAAAAAAAAAATTAAAAAAACACCACGACGCCAAATTTCTCTCGGAAACGTCGTTGTTACATACTGACGTTTCGCGACGAACTTCCATTTATTTTACATACCCTAAAAGGTGTCGCGCGATCACGTTAGGTCCGTTTTTCGGTTCTCTCCAAATAATTATCTTTATTGAATTATCTGTATATTTTTATTATTATCTATATATTATTGTTAATTTATTTGTATTTCAAAATAAAAGTTAAATCTTATATAATATAATATTTTTCCCAGTAGCACATCAGTCGGTTCCGCCGATGTGTGAGATTTAGGAAGAAGTGACCAACACACGTAAAGAGATTTCGTTGTACAACAGTGGTGGGTGAGCTTAAAACAATTTTTTTGAAAAATCATTTCCTACGAAGAATCTTGGATTTCGAAGTCAAAAAACGAGTATTACGCGATGATAGGAAATCATAATTTTGTATCTAACGAACTTCGTCGCAAATTGATAAAGCTTTCTCCCGAACAAATTATGAGGTTGGGTATTACATATCGCCCTATTTGCGGATCTGAGAGGCTTTGGGATCCCGTTACTGACCCGCCCTTATTTCGAACTGAAAATTCCGATGAGGACGATGATGAATCGATCAGAATAACGATAAATGAACCGAGTATTAATCCGATCGCTACTAACAGCAACCGCAATATCGAAGACGATACTAGAAATTATCCTAACGACCTTCCTACTATTGATGAAATGCGCGCCGAAGCAGAGGCAGAAGCGGCTTTTTCCAAAAATTCGCGATCCCGAGAAGCGCAAATCCAACGTGTTTTTGAGAAAATGATTTGCAAAGTTTGCTTGAACAAAGACACGGAAATCATATTTTTACCCTGTAGACACATGATGACATGTTCTTCGTGCGCACCTGCCCTCACGTCGTGTCCGTGCTGTAGGGGACCTATAAAAGCCACCATTAGACCGATCCTCGCATGAGATTTATTGTTATATTGTATACGTATATAATATAATATATATATATATATATATATATATATATATATTATATATACCCTATATATATAATATATATATATATATATATATATATATATATATATATATATTATATTTATCAAATTGTATCTATCTTTTATTATTATTAATGATAATTTCATTTCAATATAATAATAATTTAAAATAATTTTTTTTAATTCTTGGTCGTAAAAGGAAAATTAAAATTAACAAAAATAACAATAATTTAATTAAATAATGATTAAATATATTTTCCCTACATATTGATATATTTATTGGCGAAATAGTTTCAGTTATTTTTCACTACTTAACTCTTTTTTCTTTCTTTGAAGTAGTTCGGAACATGGAAAAGCCGTCCTGCGATAAAAATTGCCCCTTCAAATGCGGAAATATTATAAACGAGGATGTGATGCAAAAAAATCTTTCCGAGTTTTTGGAAATTAAAAACCAGAAACCCCTACGACAAAATTTCCTCAAGAAACGCATCAAAAGATGTTATCCTATAAATGAAAAACCGAGCAGTCTAAGACGAAGGAATAATGGATATTTTCTTTTGGATGACGGGTGGATTCGAGTATGCAAGACTTTCTTCAAAAAAACTCTCAACATAGAAGATAAAGATATAAGAGCCGTAGTTCGCGCGAACCAAAGAAAACGATTGAAAAGCGAAAATCAGCGCAGTCCATTTTGCAACGTAAATTGCTTTCTCTCTTGCGAGGGCAAAGTAGATCAAAAGAGTAGAAGAGAAAATTTCGAAGACTATTTAAAACTCGCGAACGCGGAAAGCAAGGAAAGATTTTTGGGGCGGCTTATCAAAAGATTCATGCCGAAATATCGATATCCGGTGCCAGGCAGTCGCAGAAATTTAAATAACGCGTTTTACTTGTTTGTCGATAAAGGGAAGAATCGAATTTGCAGGGGCTTTTTCAAGAAAACTTTCAATATTACGGATAAGGTTATCAACGTCGTTGTCAAAAAGAAATACTCGAAAGAAGGACTTCAGCATTCGCGAGATCTCGTAAGAAAGGAACCACCAACTACCAATCCAGTCGAAAACGTGACAAATGAAAACGTTAACAAATTATGAAGCGCGGTTCCCATATGGTAGGTGGTGGGTAAATCGTGGCGTTATTTCTCTTACCACGAATATTTGTTTGTATAAAACATCAATATTTTTTATACATTCGATATTTTTGTATAATACCGACAGCGCATATTAAATCGATTTTAAACAGCGTATTATTACCATTATTATTATTTATTTAACCCAGAAGAATTTGAAGTTTTATTTTTGACGTAAAAAAAGCAACTGAGTCATACCCTACCCTCGAAAAATAGGTTGATTAATTAATAAAAAAGGTTTAAAAATTATTATTATTTTTTTAATTAAATATATATAGATGATAATAATATTATTCAAAATTTCAAATATAAAACATAAAATAATTTTTTTTCTTTTTTTTGATCAATACATAAGAATCAATCTTGAGCCTCTTCCTCGTATTATCGACTAAAACTTTGAGCACAGGAGTTGTTCCACTTCCTTTTTGATTTGTATCTGCGGTGATCGGTCGATCTCTTTTCACGAACGAAAAGGGATGATGAAGAAGCTAACCTGTCAGGTAAAATGCAGACTCGAGTGCCCCAGACGCGTATCCCTTAAATTTGTCGAAAGGGCCAGAAATCAGTATATTAAATACGCGAACGTCGCACTCCAGCGAAAATTCATCGCTTCTCTCATAGAACCTATTGGACCAAGCAGCAGCAACGTTAGCAGCAACAGCACCAGCAGCAGCACCAGCAGCAAGAGCAGCACCAGCAACAGTGGTGGTGATCTCGACAGCGTCACCCCTTTAGAACTACACGGTCGTAAAAGACGACCGTTAAAAACGCCTTTACATCGAGAATACGAACGGGCGAGCGAGTTCGCTTCTGTAAAAGAACTTTTTCAAAAACTTTCAAAATCGACAAAAGTATCAGAGACGGGTGATAGAAAGAAAAGAAAAAAGATGACGATGTTGTATACGGCTGACCTTAAATTTCAGAGAAATGTAATCGATATGTAGGTTTTAATAAAGAGTGAATCTGTAATCCTAGATGACATTCGTTAGAGCATATTCTGCGTCTTTATATACCGAAAATTTAGAGTCTTCGCGAACCGAAGTACCATATATCGTTGGCCCAAAAACCACGCAAGGACGGAGCGGGCTCTTATAAACATAAAGGCAACAACCGTTAAGATCTGCATGTGAGACTAGCCGAACGAATTATCGCGAAAAAAAACTTTGACGGATAAAGTCCCTCGTAGTCTAATTAAATAGATTATCCTTAATAAATCTTCACGAAAAAGTTCAAAGTCCCCTTTCAACTGAAAACGATGATGATCGGTGCGAAACGTGTTACGCGACGATAATTGCCGCGTATGAATAAAAGAAAAAAGAAGAAGACGTTTCAGAAGCTACTATGAGGATAATTTAGTGACACGAATTCAAAAAAAAATACTGAGCGATCAAACAAAAAAGCAACGATGACGCGAATCTCTCCCGTGGCTTATCTTACATAAATTGTCAAGAGGCGCTCGCTTCCCGGTTTCCGCAAAGATATCATTTTCAAACTATTATAGTATAGTTTTATATATTATTTTATTATCTATATTTTATTATTATTTATATATTATATTTATATTATTAATATTATTCTTCGTTTCGTCTTCGCTTATTAATACTTCTAGTTACGTGGTTTATGTTTATCTAAATTTATCGCGGTTAGGGAATGCACATGAAAATTATCGGCGCGCCTCTTACACATATTTGGCAACGAAATGGGCGAAGGAACTCAATTCAACTCGCATCGTCACCACGTTCCAGTTCACTGCTGGAATTTTACAAGGAGTATCTATGTAAGAATGCATATATGAAATAGACGAACTAACGATAACGTAACAGCTGACTGTATATTTATACGATAGATGCCATCGACCATGTGACCGTTACACATGCTTTCATATATTTCGTCCTACGTTACCTATCTTCTTGTATCCGATCTTCCAGTTAAATCGTATAGCGTCAATAGATTTCACAAAAAGGAATATGGAGAGGGAGTGAAGTTTTATTATCAAATCGTCTTTAGAGTAAATACTGACTAGTAAAAAGGAGTCGATCAAGTAAACCCGTCTACAACTGCGGAACATATCTTTTTAGCTCAAAAAATGGCCGGAACGGGCGGAACAGTAGCGGAAGCAGCGGTAGCGCAATCAGTCGTTGCGTATTCGAAAAGAAACCGCAGCGAGTACATGATCAAGCAATGCGTCGGAATAACTTGGCAGACTTACCAAAGAAGAAGAAGTAACCTCGACGACATCGCGGTGATAAAATACGAAAAAGAAATAGCCGCCGCGCGTATTTCAAATTCCCCCATGAGACGGATCTCTTTCAAAAATATTTCACTCGGATACACCTCAACATCCTACAGAACAACCACTCCTCTGTTAGAGAAAAAGTGAAAAAATAGTAGAAATAGCTTAGAGAAATAGGTCCTTAGCGCGGCGTTTCGTCACTTTTTAATACATTCTTGAGAGCCATCCGACTTAAATTAACCTAAAAGAGAAACCTACTTAAATGTTAAAATATCGAAATTAATAAGAAAAATATTATTAATGTAGCAAAAGGAAATAATTGCGAATATAGTATAAATATAGTATATTAATATAATAATATATATATATATTATTAATATATATATATATGTATATTAAGTTTATATATATATAATAATAAATAATAATATATTATTATACATTACATTATTATACATTATTCATAAGAAATATTTCAGAATAACATTGCACCATTTTTTGCTTTTTTTTAATTATTTATATTTTTTTGGATTAAATAATAAAACAATAAAGTATGTATAATATTATATATCTGATAATCCCTGACTACATAGTGACGGGTGAAGAGGGTGTAACGGGTATATAAAAGAACTCCTCGATCGAAACATCACATTATGAATTGGAAAAGGTGAGCGAGAGCATCCGCGATCCTTTTGCTGTTCAAGGGCTGAAAGGAGCCAATGAAAAATTTAAAGCGTCTACGCCATTTGGCTTCCCCCCTCCCGGTGGTATTGCACATTTGAAATGAACCTTGTCGCGGGCGCTGTTAAAAAATGGCGGCTTTTTGAAGATAACGTCTCTAGCGTCCTTAGTCGATCGAAAACATATCCATTTCCGCAATTGGAAAATCCAATTTTGGATGAGGCGGAGTGTTCTGCTTCGAAGAGATCGCGTTTAGTGGCACCAGAGAAAGTAATATACATAGTCGTGACTCGCAAGTGTTCTCCGCCCGCCGTTGTACACACGACACAAACACATTATATTGGACGAACTCGGGACTACGATCCGACGACCCGAGAATATATTCTACTCAAGATCTCATCCGCCGGAACAACGGTTTATAAATTGCCTGAATGACCTCTTATAATATGGAGTTCGAGTCTGCGAGTTAGATCTCGTATACGTCGAATAAAAAATACTCTTGAACATTCGAGACGAAACTGAAAGGAAAAACTGTATCTGACTGGGAGGAAATTATTCTACCTCTTCAGATTGTAGCGCCTGACTGTAGTAGTCGATGAGGGTGCGGATACCACGGTTTGTGAGATAGAAGGAGCTGTAGAAGTGACTGGTCAATCACAAATGCAGAAAAACGTTTAAATTACTCTGCTCGGGGACGGTGGACCCTAAAAAACCTCAGACGGAGTTCGACTTAGCTCGATACGACCTAAAGAGACGAGCCTTTTTTCTCCGGGAGTTCGTAGAATCCCTACCGGAACTAGTGGGGAAATTCCCGAAAATCGAAATTCCCACGCAAATAAAGATGGCCAAATTCTTGTTACCTTCCTCGGTTAATCGTTTGGACAAGTGGACGACCGAGAAAGAATTGGAAAGGTTATCGCGACGCGAGGAAACAGTACCTTATAACTACAGAAACGACGAGATCAGAAGATGTCGAGACGACTTTACGGGGGACGAGGTAAAACGGGTCTTGGACGTCGTGCAATCCGAAAAAGCCGAAATATCTAAATTTCTACTAAACGAAGAAATGGATAAAAATGCGTGCCGAGTGACGCACGATTCCATGATAGAAAACCTGCTGGGTGTTTTTTTATGGCAACTTTTGAGCAGGGATAAGTTCGCCTTCCTTAGCCTTTTTCCTGTCCCCGGATATCCGATAAAAGCCGAAATAAACAAAACATCGCAATCGAATCCTTGGAAGCTAACCGCGACATTGGCCGACCCGAGAAATCTCTTCTGGAGGGTGAGCCAAACGGTGTTGGATACTCAGGCGGATAAATCGGTGTTCGGAGAGGGCGGGGGGGAGGCAAACCCGACGACGCTTTCGAAATTGGACGAGCGAACGATATTCAACGCCGTCGTCCCTCTATTCACTCCGGAATTGGTGAGCGTCGTAAAACGCATCCTGCAGACGGACGTTTTCGTCGACCTGTTTTGCTTTTGTTTTGCTTTTGCGTTTTCAGAAACCCCCACCTCTCCGATAAAGCCGCTCACCTAGCCGCGTTGATATTTCTTCATATTCAATTCAAAATTCTCAAGAAACTACGATGGCCCGATTTATCTCGGGACGTATTGAAATGCATACGCGCGACGGCCTCCGTTTACGCGGATTGGGAAATCTTCCAGAGCTACAAAAACCTCCTACTGAAAGATCCGGAGTCGGCTGTGAGTGGTAGTTACTATAGCGAATACGACGGCTTCAAAGTCAAAAGGTTTTTTTCGGAAAACTTGGGGAAAACGATATTCTTTCTAGATTATGACATCGACCAGTTTTCGATAAAAATGAGAGCTCGTATTTTCATCCTATTGCAACGCGAAATTATTTTTCGAATCTTCTGCGCTTTGAATTATAAGAACAGCTACGGTGATATTTTAATTCACATCTTCACGAAAGTCCACGACCCGACTCTCTCCGTAGCCGCCCGTTTGTTAACGAAAGAAAGAAAATCTAAGCCTGTCATCGAAGCTATAACCGCGGACTACCTCAGGCCTCGTAGCTACCTCAAGAATCCTCGATGGAAGGAAGCAGTAACGAAAAACAAGCTGAAGAGATTCTGCGATAAACGCTTGGACAATCTCGAAGTTACCCCGCATTTCAACGCCCGCCTGCTGAGAACTTGCAAAGATAAGGAAAACATCGGCGACTTCACTTTAGAGGACCTCGAGAAAATGGCGAGAGAGGAAGAATACGGTTTGTCGAAAGAAATCGTCGATCAAATTTTCGGTTACAGGAGGATGTTCTGCGACGCGGTTGAAAGCATGTTGAAGTTGAAACGTTTCAGACCGGGTTGGGCGTTCCCGAACAGCCAATATCGGTACAGATCCGCTAGGAGAAACCTGGCGGTCGAACTTCTTAATGAAACGAAGAAGGACATCACCGAAGGAGTGCTAAAACGCTTTAACCTATAGCAGCATGACCGCTATGGACGAAGAATCTTAAGAGCGACGCCGACCCCCTTCCCGGTTTCCTAGTTTGTCAGCCAGCGTTGATGCGTCGTCGTACTTTTTCTAGAAGAAGAGGAGCGGCGCGAGTGATTTGAAGACGGACTGGACGTCATGAGAAGAACTGGTGAGAAGAAAAAGGAGAAGGAGCTTCTTTATACTCGAAGAAAATAAAACGGATACGAGCGTATTATATTAGCTAACGAATAGAAATTTTATGCATTATCGTAATCATTATTATTACCTATTTATTTATTTTTTTTTTTGTTTCATTTCGGAAAATTACTTTTAGTCTTAATTATAGAAATGTACCTTTTTTTATTTAAAAACATTATTAATTTAATTCATTAAAAAACATTATTTTTTATTTAAAAACATGTTGAAATTTTGAACAGTAAATTTTTTACCAACAATCGCATTTTCTGTAATGTTTTATTTCGTGTCTATATTTAACATTCATAAAGGTTTTTATATAGGGAAGGCTCGATTAAAAAAATATTTGCGTCCTGAATTTAATTAACCCAAATTATTATACTGTTAGATGACATTTATTATTGATATTCTTAAGACAATGGTACGTTTCACCGGGAACTAATATAAGAAGAAGGTCAGAGTCCAAGTTGCGCGTATCGTAACGAAGCAATGGATCAAAACGGCTGTGGCCTATCGCGAACCGTCGATTAGTTTTCGAAGCCCTCCAGATATCGTAAAAGTAAAAGCAGCTATAGGGTGCTTAGACTCCCCTCGCTAATTTCCGGGTGTGTCGGGTGTTCTAAAAAACACTTTGAAAATTAACATGAAAAAATCTCGAGATGTCCCCAATTACTCCCCGATCTAGGTACGAAACAACGTTACTTTAGACTTCTCGGGAGATGGAGCGAAATAAATTTTTCGTTCCCTAAGCGAATTTTTCTCGACAAAATCAAAAAAATAATTACGTAATCTAGGACTTTGAGTAGCCGAGTAAGTTTAAGCGTGTGGTGACGAAGTAATAGATCGAAACTGCGGTCGCCTATCGCGATCCGTCGATCATTTTTCGAAGCGGCTTCGGATATCGTAAAACTAAAAGCAGCTGTAAGGTGCTTAGATACCCCTCGTTATTTTCAGGGGGTTTCTGGCCTTCTAAAGAACATTTTGAAAATTAAAGGGAAAAAATCCGATCAGGGCACGAAATAACGTTACTTTCGACTACTCGGGAGATGGGGCCAAATAAATTTTTTGTTCCCTAAGCGAGATTTTGTCGAGAAAATCAAAAAATTAATTAAAGAATCTTGGACTTTGGGTAGCTGAGTAAGTTTAGGCGTGTAGTGACGAAGTAATAGATCGAGACTGAGGTCGCCTATCGCGATCCGTCGATCATTTTTCGAAGCGGCTTCGGATATCTTAAAATTAAAACCAGATGTAACGTGCTAGATACCCCTCGTTATTTTCAGGGGGTTTCTAGCCTTCCACGGCACGCGAAGAAAGAACGTGAAAAAAATCTAGAATGTGCCATGTCCTGCTTCGATCGAACGAAAGTAACATTAACTTTCGACTTCTCAGGAGATGGGGCGAAATAAGTTTTTCGTTCCCTAAGCGAGTTTATCTGTGATTTTTAATTTTTAATTCTTTTAAATATTAGGTGATTTTTAATTTTAATTTTTTTATATTATAATCCTAAAAAACTAGTTTTCTATGAGAAATTATTATTTATTATTATTATTATTATTATTATTATATTAATTATATTATTATTATTATTATTATATTATTATAATATATATTATTATTAATTATATTATTATTATTATTATTAATATTATTATTCATTATTAATATATTATTATATTATTATTATTTTATTATTATTATTATTATTATTATATTGATATTATTATTATTAATGTATTATTATTATTATTACCATAAATATCATATATTGTAAGTGAGTTGTATTAAATCTGTAACTTCTTTATACTAGCTTTATAAACTGTTGTATCAGAAACGCTACACGAAAAAAGAAGAGTAATAAGAAAAAAAAATATAAAAAAAAAAAAAAAAGTTTCAGTTTAAATTATTTTTTTTTTTTACAAAATATTCGTCGTAAAACAGAAATTCCCGAAGGTTATATTAAGTTCGAAGTGTAGTAGAAGTCGAAGCCAAGTGTAAAAAAAAAAAGTCTCAAGAAAATTATTTCAGAAAAAAATTACATTTTTATTTAAAAAAAGAACCCCTATTAACCGTCGACTTTATACCCGAGTGAGAAATCGTCACGATCAGAAAAATCAATCGGTTTAACGATAGTTTAAGCTTAAGAAAATGGAATTTGAAAGCGTTCAGGCGCTTTTGCGATTCCCGTAAGCACCTATCCTATAGGACGTCGAAGGGAACCCAAAAACGACCTAAAGTGATCGCGGACCACTTTAGGTATAACTATCGCTTCACTACGTATATTAGTGATCATTTCGATAGGGAACTTATAGAGCTCGAAGGTCTAAGTTAATAGTGAAGTCTAAGTTGTAAAATAAAAATTCTCAAAAGAAAATTATTCACAAAATTTTTAAGTCGAAATTATTTTTCGGAATTTGCACTTAGCCCTTCGACTTATACCAGTTCCCTAAGCGGCGTCACTATATGACGTCATACTCGGTTTAATGATAGTTGGATTGAGCTTGAACTATCGTTAAACCGATTATGACGTCATATAGTGACGCCGCTTAGGGAACTGGTATAAGTCGAAGGTCTAAGTGCAAATTCCGAAAAATAATTTCCGACTTAAAATTTTTGTGAATACTTTTCTTTGAGATTGTTTTAAGACTTAGCACTTAGACCCTTTCGACTTATATTCATATTCCCTTCGAAACGTCACAACTTCGTTGAAGCGATAGTTATTCCTAATAAGGTGTTGCCGAGATACGTTCGGCCGTTTTGGTTCCTTCAAAACGTCATTATAATATAGTGTCGCCTCACGGGAATCGCGAAAGCGGCTGAACGCTTTCAAATACCATTTTCTTAAGCTTAAACTATCGTTAAACCGATTATGACGTCATATAGTGACGCCGCTGTATTATTTTCTTTGAGAAATTTTAGATTTTAGCACTTAAACCTTCGACTTATACTTAGACCTTCGACTTAGCACTTAGACCTTCGACTTAGCACTTAGACTTCGACTTAGCAACTTTGACTTTCGACTTATACTTAGACATTCGACTTATACTTAGACCTTCGACTTAGCACTTAGACCTTCGACTTATACTTAGACCTTCGACTTAGCACTTAGACCTTTGACTTATTCTTAGACCTTCGACTTAGCACTTAGACCTTCGACTTATACCTAGACATTCGACTTATATCAGTTCCTTTCGAAACGTCACTATATCGGGTTGAAGCGATAGTTTATACCTAAAAAGGTGTCGCCCGATCACGTTAGGTCGTTTTTGGGTTCCCTTCGAAACGTCACTATAATATAGTGTCGCCTTACGGGAATCGCGAAAGCGGCTGAACGCTCAAATACCATTTTCTAAACATCGAACTATCGTCCAATAACGTATTTGACGTCCATATAGTACGCCGCTTAAAGAACTGGTATAGGTCGAAGGTCTAAGTGCAAATTCCGAAAAATAATTTCGACTTAAAATTTTTTGTGAATAATTTTCTTATAGGCTTGTTTTTATTTATTTATTTATTTATTTTTTTTTTTTGTTTCCTTCGAAAAAAAACTCGCCTTCATCGGGAACTAATATAAATGTTCTAAAGGCAAAAATCTAGCTAAATTATTTTTAAAAAAAGTTTCAGAAAATTTTTTTAAAGTTAATTTTTTTTTAATTGTTAGATTTGTTTTTCAAAGTTTCTGCTCTTTGAAACAACACCCTAATATAATTATCCTTCGAATGGAACTCCACGTCTATTTATTTCGTTCGATAGTTGTCTCTTTCCTTACAAAAGGAAATTATCACACGTTATAAGCAATAAAAAGCCATTAATTGGTTTAAGAGTGTAAGGAAAAATAACATTCAAAAAAAGTATATATTTTTAATTATTAACGAATACAATAATAATTTTGTTTAACTAACCAACTCATATCAAAAGATATCAAAATTCTCTCAGCCGCCGCATTATATTTTTCAAGGTTGACCACACTGCGCAGCTGTATCGTGAGTCGAATTTAATGGAAAAGGGAGCGTCGGTGTAAAGGGGGACACTAGCTATCGTGCCAATCAAAATACGAAACATTTTTGCGAAGATTAGGATACGCGACGGTTCGTATGGGAGTTTTTGGGGCTTATTCTTTAACTAAAAGCGTCACTTCGAGGCAGGGAGCAACTAATAAACAAATTCCGGATGGGAATTAGTGGGGGTACACGAAATGGGTGGGATCTTCAATGCGCGGGAACCAATTACACGCGAAGTAGTTTTGCAAGCTCAGCAATGTGGGTGGGATAGCGCCCACCTGGGAAATATATATAAGCCCCTCGAACTTTGAAATTTATTCACTTCTCGAACGATGTAAGAATGGTAATTGTCTCTATTCGTTCGAATATTTATTAGCAATATATTAATACAGGGTGTCGTCCTGTAAGGATATGCATTCCAAAAAAAACGAGGAAATTTTGATTGCGAAAATAACCAAACATTCAGCGGAGACGAGTAGTGATGATTCTTGGTGCGCCAAAGATATTGACATGAGTTTACGGATTAAAGTAAATTAGAAAAATGGAAAAGAGAAAGGTGCGGCGATAAGGCAAAAGATTAATCTAGCTCGAAGCGGTCATTCTCCATTTCCTCAGTGTTGAAAATAATGGCGAAAAAACAAAATCGTGAAGCAAAAAATCGTTTCGAGCTTAAGGAAGATGTGTTCGCCACCTCGAAAATCGGGTTAAAAATTCTAAAAAAACCGGCAAAGGAAAGCTCGATCAAGAAACGAAGAAAACGAAAAATCCTGTCCAACTCGAATCTACAATATCTTGAAGAAAAAAAAGAAAAGATCATCCTCCCATTAAAGAAAAGATTTAATAAATAAGAAAATTTTCCAAGAAAAAGAAGATGATAGTGATAGCTTGACAGGGCGAATCCCGGGTAATAATATTAAATTATATTTTACATCTTTCTCATTTTATTTTGAAAAAATGAAATTTTTATTTTATTAATTTAGAGGAAATTTATTATTTGCTTCTAGAGTATGCCATCCTGAATTTAGCCGTCGAAATAAAATTGACTCCGCACCAAATCCCTGCCACTACCGAACTGCCGTTTCGAAAGAGCCATCGCCATCGCCACCACTACCGCCACCGCCATCGCCATCGCCATCACCAGCAGTAGCAGCAGCCTCAGTTTCAGAAACAATAGATGAGACGGAAATCGAAGACGTCGTAGTGACAGACCTATCGATTGGAATGCGCAAAATTCTAAAGGCAGATGTTAGTTTTTTTTAAATAAAAGTAGAAACATAATTTATGTTCATGAAATATAAATTTCCGTTTCGAAACTTTGCTTGAAAAAACATCATTTTATATTTTTTTTAGAGCTAGAAAAAATTAAAATATTTTCATCATTTATCATATGAAAATAATGATAATAATAATATAAATAATATTTCAGACGCTGGATTGGATTTGAGAATACATCGAAAGGAATTGAGTCCATTGTGGGAAAACGAAGGATTAAAGGAGATTGAAAAAACTACAATTTTTGATAAGGATTTACATCTTTTTCCGCGAAAGCAGCCTAAAGAAAATCCCGCTCTCCCCAGTTTGTTCGACGAAGCACGCGTGCGGAAGCAACAAGAACACCAATATTATCGCTTGTCTTTGGCACAGAAAGCAAATTTAGATTACGAATCTCACTCAATTAAAAATTTAGGGAATTTAGAAGACTATAAGTTGTATAATTCGAAAACAAGTTTTATTCCAGAATATACTAGGAAACGGCAACAACAACAACTTCACGAAGAAAAGACCTACCCCAAAGTTTTTGAATATCATCATCAGCGACCGCTACAATCGCATAATGTTGTTTCAGAATACACCCAACAGCAAAAAATAAGTCAACTGTACCTCTTTTATCAAGAAGGTGCAAGCAACCTAGGAAGACTCGAATACCTTCAGCAAAATCATTGTCAACCGCGTTTGTTTCCTTACCAGGAACCGAATTTATTAGCAAGTTACCCCAATATACTCAGGCAGCAGCAGCAGCAGAGCAGCAACCTTTAAACCGATTCTCTTTTCACGAAGGTGAAAAACCTGAGTGCAGCTGCATATGAGTTAGCTCGTTAGATAGCGGTGTAATAGTATCTGCTTCTCAATATATTCTCCAGCAGCTCGAGCACCTAACAGGCAGCATCAGCAGCAAAAGCTCTTTACGCACTCAACTATTTCTGTGTTCACGAGGCTGGTAATAGCCAAGACCGTCTTCCTAATGTCACTGTTGGGAACCGTGAATATTTCTCCTTAAACATTTTGAATATATTATTTTCATACAGAACAATGCACAATATATTTACTCTTCAACAGCTATATGTCATGGACAGGAACTCACATTTCTAAGACCTCTAAGTCTCATCAGAGCTTTATCCATAAAACAGTTCAGCTTCAGAGACAAGGCAGCAAGCACAAGCATTCTATATAGCACTATACGATCAAGCAGCAAGCTAAATGCAATACAGATATGAGATCGAGGGACATTCGTTTCTTTACATTTTTTGCTAAATTTAGTTATTGTTCTCTCTCTTGTGTAAATGCAAAATCTCCGTAGACTCTTTTTTGGCTATTTTAAAATGTTTGTGGATCTTTGAAATTATTCTCCTGCACTATCTCTCTTAGATACTTAGTCTGTGTCTCACTGAGAATCCTTGGTCATCCTTAATTACATTCCGCAGTAACAGACCGATTGTCATATACATAGCTTAAGACATTAGAAAAGATCTAATGCTAGTTTTCAGTCATATGACAAAAGTCGCAATGTGACAGCTAGGCAATGATCCACAGCAGCGAAAGCAGTCAAGCAAGCAGGCAGCAAGCAGCACATAACCTCATTTTTGATTAGCAGTAGTCTCCAAATATTCATTTAATATATATTATATTATCGTTCGAAACACAAATAGTGATGAACTATACAAACCCTAAGAGACAAGATTAATATTAAACTACCAAAATAAAATTACTAAAGCAGATTTGTCACTAGTATAGTTTGAGACTATCAAAATTTCCTACTAGCAGAAACTTAAGATCTAGCATATAAGTTACAATAGTATTAGACCACACTAACTACATACGAAAAGTTACCCCCCACAATTAAATTCAGGCAGCTCTATGTAACAAGACATCCAGCTATGCTTAAGCAGACAGATTACATACAAACATTTTTAGAGAACAGAATATAATTGCGGCCGAAATTAGACAAATTCTAGACACGAACTACTCCGAGGGCTTATTTGCTATTCTCTATGGTATGATGAGCAAATACTATTCGAACAGCTGGTACCCAATATGAACGAGTTGAACAATGTGCGATGTGACAGTCAGTTAAATGCTATGCAAGACAACAAGCGAAACTTCATCATCACTTTTACGATGTTAACACACTAGATAAAAAGTTATAGTATCATTACTGAGCTCAGAGATGTTTCACTTCCTATTATGCTCGCTCTAAACTATATCCAAAAATAATAATATATCACAAACTATCGTGTAGTAGATTTTTTCACGAGAGTGTACCAGAATACGAGTGGCACAAAAGCGAGCAGCAAAATTGTCCTTAATTAGAAAATTTTTTTCTTTCAAAGTCTCATTTTATTCGAGTTCGTAACCCCAATTATGTTACTGAAATCAATATATTAGATCAGCTTGAGATATGGAACAAGTTAAGCATCAGTCTTTTAGTAGTAGCATTTTCTATATACCCAAATTTGACTTCTGCCTCGCTCACATTCGGGTCAAGGGCCAAAACGCGAGGCGAGTTAAAACTCATAGATATAGCTATGTATTAGTATTTATGTACAAAACTGCGAGCAGTCCGCTAGCATTTGGTATATGCAAGTGTTTTCGAGAGACACAGAGTATTCTCGACCACGAATGAATAAAAATAAAACTTTGGGAGAACTAGTCTCTCACACCAAAAGCTTCCCCGCCCACACTCGGGTCAGGGGTAGCAGGAGAGATGAAGAATTCTTTATATTTTCAAACTATGAGTGTATTAGAGTGAAAATCATCGGTTGCTCAAAATGATATATATATATATATTAAATATATATATACTATAGATACTAAATTTCCCATAAATAATAAATTTAATTAAAATATAGCTTTATATAATATACTACATTATTTTGCAAATAAATCTATTATTATATATATAATATGGACATAAACGCTATATATATTAATAGTAGATAATAGTATAAACTTTGATATATTTGCAGTTTTTTATTAATTCAGGCCTCCTAACTTGATACTTACTAAACTCAGCGTCTTATTTAATTTATTTCTTACTATATATATATATATATCATATATATATATATATATATTACTATATATATATACTATATATATTATATATATTATAATAATAAGTATTATATATATATATATATATATAGATTCATATATATATAATATATTATATATTAATATATATATAATATATATATATATATATATATATATATTAGTATTTATATATATATATAGTATAATATATATATATAATAGTATAATAGTATATATATATATATATATATATATATATATATAATAATAATATATATATAATATATATATATATATATATATATATATATATATATATATATATTATATATATATTATATTATATCATATATATATATATATAATAATATATATATATATATATATAGGGATTGCTTGACTTTGCAGGAGTCAGATTGTTGCTGAATTTCGAGGCTATGGCCTTATATAATGCTAAGCTTTTGGCACTTTCTAGCATTTTTGGGGAGCTTTAAAACTTTTTTCGGCGCTTTTTCTCCACAGCACGGTCCGAACCCAAGTCATGTCATCAGCTGGACTTGGTTAATACCCCCAACTCTAGGGATTTGGCTCTTTCCCAGTGGCAAAACTGCAATCAATGACGATGAAAGGTGCTTTTCGAGGGAAACGACGCGTTTTTGAGAACTTGGAAAAAGCCGTTTTGGAGTTTCGGAAGGTTTTTGGAAAATTCAGTCAATTGTATGGATAGTCTTAAATGCCTATAAGATATTTCCGTAACACTCCACCAAATTCTTAAAAATTCTTCAACTGCCATAAAAAACGTGATATTATATTTTCACTCTCTGGTCTGCTCCATCAGTGGTTGGTCGCAACCTTGTTAGTCGTGGCAGCAGAATGCAGATTTGTAAGAGGAAAATTCATAAAAGTATGCAATGAAGAGAGGATTTAGTAGCCTTCGACTACAGATCTTACCACTTAATAAAACCTTGACCAACAGAATCAATGCCAAGAACAAATTTTGGATGACTCTGTTCTATAATCCACACATCGATTTCATTTTTACTATAACCAAAATTACTCAAAAGTTCCATCTCGACATCTAAAAAAGATTTCAAAAGACCGTGTTATCTTGTCTTAAAGCTTGAAGAAATTATTTGAATTTTACTTAAGATATAAAGAATGTAAAACCTCGATTCTGTGATTTATATAATTTGGTAAATGTAATTTTCTTTCTTCTTCCTGATATTATTATTATTATTATTATTATTATTATTATTATTATTATTATTATTATTATTATTATTATTATTATTATTATTATTATTATTTTATTATTTTATTTTTATTATTATTATTATTATTATTATTATTATTATTATTATTATTATTATTATTATTATTATTATTATTATTATTATTATTATTATTATTATTAATTACTTATTATATTATTATCTATTATTATTAATCTTAAAGTTCTAATTTACCAAATCTGTTAAGGGAACCAAACTGTAGAATAGAATATTGTATACGAATTCACTCGCAAAATTATTATAAATAATATTTTTGCTTAGAAAAATATATTTGTTTGAGTAGAAAAATTTGAAGGATAAGAAAGCATTATTATGTGAACTGCAATTGAAATATCTGTTAACAATCCCGGTAAAGTTATTAAAACGTGTAATAAAACTTGACGTTTGAATACTATTTTCGTTAGCTTGTCCGACTCGTGAGCGAGTACCCAACTAGACATTTTTTAATGATAAAAGAAT
>JABUQX010014112.1:0-45000 GCA_015478945.1 Trachelipus rathkii
TAGCGAGATTGGGAACTATAGCGGGGACTTCAACCTCAAAGATAAATGTTAGATTTTAATAATTTAATAAATCAGGAAATTGCGAAATTTTTATTTAATACTTTTACATTAAAATTTTTTAACTTTTTTTATTAAAAAATATTTAAATTTATTTGAAAAAAAAATTTTCGAAAATTTTTATTTTGATTTCACAATTTAGCAACCACATTGACGTAAACAAAAGATATGTTGTAATTGAGTGTTCAAATGGTACTTATTTTGAATCTCATAATAAGTGATTAATTATAAAAAAATTATTATGAAGGGCAACAAATATCATAAATACTTGTTGTATTTACTACCTGAAGCATTTGTAATGAATACGAAAAACTTTGAAATTAATAAAGCAAAGTAGTAAGTAGAATCACTGCTATGTCAACGAGAGACAAATTTGCAGATTACAGATAATATGCATGTGAGCGTATTTAGATTTTAATTCAGGCTTTTTGCTGCAAATATATATATATAGTATATAGTGAATATATATAATATATATGTCTATATATATATATATGATTAATATATATGATATATATAATATATATTATATATTATAATCTATATTATATATGTATATCTATATTATATATATATATATTATATTATATAATATATATATTTTATATATATATATATATCATATATATTTTGATATAATATAATATATTACGTATATATAGTATATATATATCTATGTTATAGTGACTGGAGAGTTTGGTCTGACGCACCCTTTTTCGATATGAAAGGATAGAGATATTTGCTTCAAACTTTGAATAGAATCTATATATGGGATAAGGACGAATCGTGTGCAATGTAAGTATGGAGAATGTTATGTGAAAGCTGTGCTTCGCTGGAGTGAGCAACGAATATTGCGCTTAGCCATGATGGCGGATCTGCGTGGGTGAATTTAAGGCGCTAACGAGCGTTTGGGCGACCCCGACACTGGAGGTCAAACGAACCGAGTCTGTTTGACGAAGAGACAGACGAGAGGGCGTGCCGCATAACAACACATTATTATTATTATTATTACAGTCGAAGATTTCGATTTCCGAAGGAATGGATCTGAGTCGTAAAAACGATCATGTAAGGGATGTTTTTTTACGGCACTCGAATTTTGCTTTCGACCACGAGGTTTGCTTCTTCGCATGCGCGGTTCGCTGAGTCCGATATATATTATGGAGGTTAGAGTTAAGTATACTTTCAAACTTGGTATTGGTTTTTGTAGGTGGATAAACTGATACCACGCGAGTTTTTGGGTGACCGTAGGTCACGCCTAAGGGGGTGTTGCCCCTTAGCGTCAAGGTCAATCATGCTGAAGAAACATGTTGGCCTTAACGAATGCGCGGAGTGAATGTTGGATGTGAGGTATATGATGACGTAATCTCGTCGGAGACGAGATTAGGTACCTCTGCGTCCCCTGTAAGGGGGACGCGGCCCAAAAAAATTAAATGATTGCGTAGAAGATTGAAACTCGAGAGAAAAAGGATTACGGAGTCGGAGTTCGGAGACGGGGATGGGAAGGGATTCGGAGGAAGGAGTGCGAGTTGGATTCGGTTTTTCCGGAGTCAGGGACGCGACGGAGATGGGGGTCCAGTTGAAAAAAAAAAAGAGAGAATGCCCATGGAATGGCAAAACAGAGGCAGAAGAGCAGGAGAAGGAATGAAGAGGAGGAAAGGAGGAGGAAAGAAGAATGAGGAGGAGGTAGTCTGAGAAGGATTAGAGTCGATACCGAACCGGGTGCAGGCTCGGTGGCGGTGCGATTTATAAATTTTGTGTAAGCGAATGGCAATATTGGGTGTCTTTATATAGGTTATTGATCTGTAGAGTTGAAAAATACCGTGATCAGGAGAATTTAGATTGAAAAATAAAGTAAATAAATAAATAAATAATGACAATTTTTATTCTTTTTGTTTATAATTACAAATTTACGTTTTTAGCATACCTAAAGGCGAGTAAATCAGCTAAATAAACCCACTATCCAACCCTCCAGCACCCTCGTCTGACCATCTGTGATCTATTGATCTATTGATTAAGGTAATTTTTTTTATTTTCTTGATCTATAACATAAAATCAAGTTCTTTATACAAGATCAATCAATATATGTTGATAACAAAGTTCTTTCACTTAATAAAAGTTACTTAGCATCATCTGAACTAGAAATAATGTAAACGACAAACATTAACTCATGTTAACAGAAGAATAAACGGTAACATTAACAAGTTATCACATAGCAAGCAGTAAAGTAACTGAGCATAGCACCCAAAAGTAAGCTTATTCAACTTGGTCAAGCATATATGGCTAACATAACAATGGTTAATTTACACTAAATGGTAGATTATTTTAACTAAAATTTTACTATAACCGTTGTGTAATTTATCATACAGAGCAGTGAAGTATGCTAACGTAACAAAGTTTTTCCTATGTAAATAGAGCTAACATGAATGTAACAGAACTGAGATTATATCATCGACTAACTGAACACCCATTTAAGCAAGAATAAACTGTAAATTACGATGTTAGACCTTAGAAAAATAAAGTAACTAACAAGACCAAAACTATTCGATCATAATATTAGGGCAATAATCTTTCAACATGAAATGTTAATGTTTACCATTTAACATAGTATTTGTTAACAACAAAAAATTTAGCATATCTTACCTAACCAGCATAATAACTAATGGGTAAAGACAAAAACAACGTAAAGTTTTTACCTTCTGTAAAGCTAAACTATGAAGCATAACGTACTTAACCACAACACCAGACGAATAACAGATCACATATATCAATGTAGTCATAATGAACTAGGAGGAAGTAACAAGTTTTTCATTTTTATAACATGTAATTTTCATTGAAAGTTTTATATAACTACATAAAAAACATATAAATACCTAAAGAAATATAAGTTTTATTTTAATATATTAATTCATCTGATCAGCAACATAGGATTCAAGTTGGGTAAGTTCTATAATATCTCTCTAAAGATTCAACATCTTTAAAAGGATGTAAGTATAAATGCTTTCAGCAACATAAACCATTTTTCGGCATATTTTGATTCAGCAGCACTCATTCTCTCATAACAAGAGAGAAGTAAACTTTTCAAATGATGTTATTACGCACTCTGTATACTGTATTATAGTCGGGAACGACATGTTGTTTTCGGTATAAATATCAGTACGATTAGCAGGCATGTGCCTTATTATGTATTAGTCTCAAGGTATGTTCACTTCGTTAAGATGTGATGTTAAATTCGTTTTTTATTTTAAGCATGCGGTAATATTTTTAGATGTTCGAATGTGAAACCTAAATTAACGTACGCATAGGGTGCTACAATGCGAGGGGTGTTGCCATAGTTGGCGAAACATCAAAGGGTTTTTAATACGTCACATGATTGAGACGCAGCGTCTATTTATTTTTGACTCGTCACACCTGTCACCGTCTGATAGATATTTCACTACTGCATCGAACGCATTGGATACATAGCCGCTTATCGCTCTAGCCATGTCGAGCAGCGATGTTGATAATCTTGATGAATCCATCAAGCAACAACGAATAAAGGTCTATTAATTGCAACTCCGAATGGAATACAAGCAATGTAGCGGTATCCATCCGGTTGACGATTAAATATAAATGACACACTGCGGGGAATAACGAAGCTCCTTGTGGAAGATATCAACAACAGGTGTAGAGATGTGGGGGAGATGACATTGTACGCCGTAGACGAAAAAATGTCTACTGAAGGAAATCGATGCGTAAAGCAAACCTTATATGGCAATGAGATTCTTTCTTTCAACATCAGAAGAAGTAAACAGATGACAACGCAGAAGGAACCATATAGTTCAATAAGGGTAATATATTCTCGTTTAGAAACAGCAACAACAACAAAACAACAATAGTGACAGAAGAACAAACAACAACATCAATAACATAGTAAAAAATAAGTTCTTTATATACAACCAAGGAATATAGCTAACGTAACATTGTTGTTCGGCATTAATAAAAGCTAAACAGATTACGAGAAGCTAAGAATAATAAGGACAATGACAAAACTAAGCACAACTTACGCTAGAATAAACAACTAACATTAAAAAAGTTCCATAATCTAAAAGCAGTAAAGTACCTAGCACGGCATACAAAACGCCTATTCCCTCTTTTTCAAGCATATTTCTACATATAAATGTTAATTTTACATTAGCCAGCTGATTTAGCGTAGCATGTTAGACTAATATGTTCGGATAACTGCCAAAAGTGGAGTTCTTTATATACTAAGCGCTGAATTATATGCTAAATAACAAGGATTTTCATATTAATAAATGACTAACATTTAGCATATATGAATAAGAAAATAATAGTACATCGACAAACTAAAAATTGAAGCTAATAAAGGGTTAACTTACAAGTTTCCACACTTAACACTGTAAAGTAAGCTTAAGACTTGCATACAAAACGTAACTATTCATACTTTTTTCCAAGCATACCTTAACATATGAATGTGTAATTTTACCATTGCGCATAACTTTAACAAGGATTTATGCAGTAATCTTGTGCCATTAATCATGAAGACAACGAAAAACTGTAAACTACAAAGTTTATCAACTAACACCAAAATAAGTTTTTTTATACTAACCATCGAATATATGCTGAAGTAACAACGTTTTTGCAGGCATTAATAAAGCTAACATACATAACCTGAGCTAAGAATATAATGTAGGAGACGACATACTAAAACATCATACGTAGATAAAAGCATAACATTAACAACTTCCGGGCTAACAACAGTAAAGTACCTAAACATTGCGTACAAAGTCATAGTTCACCTTTTTCCCAGCAATTCTACGATTTAATGTTAGTTTTACATTTAAATATGTAAATATTTAAACAAAAAAGTTTAGCAGATATCTGTCTAATCATAATACTGACAAAGAATATATTGCTCGTGACAATGTTTTACATCAACTTGTAATATTTTAAAAAAAATTCATCATACGCTCGGAAATATCATAATTCCGATCGAATAATTGCAAACATATAGTTTTTTAACCAAACATAACAAAAAATAACTAAATTTTTATCTGAATAGCAATAAAATAAGTTCTTTGAATAAATATCACAGTAAAGCGTAAGTTTACATACCTTAAAGGCGTAAATCAGTAAATCAATAATCAAACTCCATTCTCTGCAAGCCCCTACCCATCCCTGCCAGGCTGTGATCTACTGAGCTATTGATTCCAGTCATATTTCGAGTATATCATTTTGGATAAAATAACATAAAAAGTAAGTTTTTTATATACTGACCTATCGAATATTAGTGATTAAGCACAAAAGTTTTTAGGCAGCAATAGGTACATTATAACCGCAACTGGATAATAATGTAATATGGCAGACACTAACATACTCGCAGTATGAATAGATCAGCTAAGATGCTGCGGAAATTGCGCTACTGTTTCAAAGGTAAAGGTGGCTTAACAGGTCATACATACTCGATATGTTCCCGATTTTCGCTCATATCAGCAACAGGTAAAAGCCATATTATGTAACAAAAATCCCTTAACAAAGTGACAATCTATCAAGAGAGAGCGCACTGGTTGAATATGGAAATTGACACCTACATTCAATCAAAGTGGTCACGCTTTTTCGAGTATAACATATTGTTGACTATGAATAAACCGTAGACATTAGCAAAATTTCTAGGGGCAAACCTAACATTACTCAAGCAAAAACTTAACCTAGAGTCACGTTTATAAACATATGTTCAAGTTTAACAGAGTAAATATCTTTAAAAAACTGCATCATTTCTCTATAACAAATCAGTGTTATTTCACATTGTCATAGTTAATAGTTTAACATAAGTCTACTTTACGGAATAGAACAGTTTTCTCACCGAATGAGTATCTAAAAAGCAACAGGATTATCCGAGAGAAAACCCAGGGGGGATGCGCCCCAATGAAAAGGATGTGAATCTGCGAGAGGGATACCCAGAGGGGTGGTAAGCGGGCGTTAACCCTCGAAGGAGGGGTAAGGCTTCAGCCCTTGTAGTATAAGGCCTTAAATATATATATATATATATATATATATATATATATATATATATATATATATATATATATATATATATATATATATATATTTTATTAGTATATATATATGTGTGTCGGATGTGTATATATATTATATATATATATATTAATATATATTATATATAATATAGTATATATATATATAATTATTATTTATATTATATATATATATACTATATATATATACTATATATTTTATATATATATATATGCTTAGTTTTTACTTACTCTCTACATGGCTATGCCTATCATATAAATTTCATCCAATTTCAAAATACCCCGCCACTGCAACCGTCCTTGTCCGCAGATCATCTAGTTCTGAAATGTTCCTGATTGATCTGGGTAGGGAGTTAGATTGACAGGTGAGTAGAAAGTAGAAAGTGGGATATGTTTTCCAGGACCTGGTTGCAGTTTGGACAGATATTTATAGTGGTTTGGTTGAGGTTGGTTCTGTGTTTGTAATATTGTTAGTTTGGGTGGTGGCCGCATCCTTAATATGACCAAGGATGACTGACTAGTTTTTGGAAGGGAGTTGAATTCTGGGGATATTTCTGGTGGATGTTTGTGTAATATGTTGTTGGGTGGTCTGCGTCTTTGGTAGTTTTCTTTTAGTGTTGTGTGGATTTGTTTGGTGTATGATGTGTTGTCTAGTGGATGTGGAATGTTGTTCAGAATTTGTTTGTAAAGTAGAACTGGTTAAGGAGGAGGAGGTTTAAGTCTGTAGTGGATGGGATGGAGAGAGCATTATGGCATGGATGTTGGGATGTTTGAGTTTTGGCAAAGAATTGTGTTCCTATCATATCCAGGTGTATGTCTATGAGTAGTATTTTGGTTTCTTTGTGTAGGTGTTGTTGATGTACATTGTTATGATTTGTAGTGCTTTGTCTTGTGTCATTCCAGTTTCTTTGTTATTTTTAGTCAGTAATGGGAGCCAAGTTGGAGAGGCATAGTTTAGAGTTGGATGTATGTATTGTTTGTATATGGTGGTGGATGTTTGTTTGTGAAGTCTGTGACGGCAATGGTTCGTAATTTAATATGTTCAGTTTCCCATTTGCTGATGAAGTTATGTTGTCTGTGTTTTGTAAAGGTGAGATGAGTGCCAAGTGTTACTCAGAGGATTTTGAGAGTTTTGTTAAGGGCAATATTATTTAAGTAGATTTGGAGGGGTGTTTTGCCGAGTTGGTGGTCAGTGATGGTTAAAGTGATTGATGACATGTTTGATGAGGCGCACATTGTAATCTGTTAGCCATGTTTGGAGTTGATTTATGTATTTTTTTGTCAGGTTTGTGACTGTGTTTAGATTCTGGTGTCGTTGCTATGGCAATGTCATCCGTGTAAGTTATGTTTATGTAGTCTGTAAGTGGTTGTGGAAGGTCGGCTGTGAATAGGTTGAACTATGTTGGGGATTTGGGGATAGGATTTGGTACCTTAGGGTACTACTGAGTTTAGGTTTGGGAAATAACCAATTCTTTTTATCAAGTCGTAGTTATATATTTATTCAAATTCGAAAAAAACGTTTCTTTTCATATATTTTTCAATTTTCAGTTTTTTTTCCGTTATTTGTTCATATAGAATGTTTTTTAAAAATATAAAGAGGCTAATATGATATTTACTTGAATATTTATAATTTTTCTAATATTGTATTAGGATACTTGAAATTAGCAAATATTCCAATTATGATTTATAGAAAGTGCAGACTACATTAATTCTCTTATTATATTTTAATCAATTGTTTCCGTTACAATTTACAGTAGGTTGTAGCCTGCAGACTGGCAGTTTGTAGGCTTCTACTTTCTAATTTAATATGTATTTTACATTTGTTATCATATACTAATCTATGTTAGTAATTTAGTTATAAGTATTTAATGTAATAGTATATTTTATATAGATATGAAGTCTGAAAACAAAACTCAAAGTGACTTGCTAAAATGAATAAATAAAAATTTTGACAATTGAAAATTATATCAAATTGTAAAATGAAGAGGGATGAGTAATGAATTATATTAATATTTGATAAGGAAGTTAACTTTTTGATTCACTAATCACTAGTTCCCACAGGTCACTCTACTGACATTACTGTGCTGTGATAACTGTCAATGCTCATTATATATAGCTCATCAACGTAAACCGCACATTTAATTTTGATATGACTGGATAGTTCTGATATTCCCGTTTGTATAAGGGATATCATGTGAAGAATGACAAAGTGGTTGAAGCCAGCAGTGGAAAGTAACAGAGGATCTTTAAGCTCTAGCTTGTCCCTTAGGCATACATCACATCTCTTCGATTGGTCAAATTTTACAAGAATTTCCTAGTTCTATGATTTATGACAAATAAATACTAGTTTTGCCACTTCTACACAAAAAAGTTAATATTTCATTGGAGGGCCCTTATGCTAAACCTTTATTGATTTCCCTAAATTAGTACAGTCACGCGAATTTTTGCATTGGCCATTCTCATAAATTCTGATTAAATAAGTGATATAAAAAAGTTTACTTGAAGGTTGATAACAGAGTGAAGAAACATTTAATAGAAGCAACATAAGTATCAAAATAATATAATATCAAAAATCAGAATATAAATAAAAAAATATGGAAAACACATAAAAATTTTGAAACACAAACTCAAGGGCTTCCACCTTGTGAAAATTGGAACCAAAAAATATCTCTTGGAATTCATATTTGCCTATAAATTTAATATATATACTTATTGGTTCATAACATGGTAAGATTCACACAAACTTTTTGAAAAAAATCGAGAAAAAATATTACTTTTTTTCAGGCTGTTTTTTCTTTTTTTTTTTTTTTCATGGAAATAAAACCGAGTCTGTTTTTTTTCACTTTCTCAACCTAAACTATGTTATTGATTGGATTTCATCATAAATTTTGTTTGTTTGTTTGTTATTGTGTTGTTCTTTCCTGATAGGAAGTTGGAATCCATTTCTTTTAGGTTGGTGGGATATTTGATTTTGGTTACTTTTTGTGATAAGTTTATGTATTAGGCGTATTGTAATCAAGAGGCTTGATGTTACATATTCAATACTATAATTGGTTTGGTTTTGTAGTGAGGTTATTAAGTTTAGACCTAATTGATTGTGAGTTGGATAATGCTTATTGAGTGCCGGGTTGTAGGTTAGAATCGGTTTATTTGTGGAGTAGCTCACACGCGTACACTCAGAGATGTTGCGGTGATTAGTTTTGTTATTTTGATTCAGTAATGAAATTTTTTTCGGAAAGTTTGCATAAGGGTTGAATATAGAGAGAATGACTGAATAGGATGAAGGTTTAGACGTTTTTTTTCCTTGGTTTAGCTTGGAGATATATGATAAAGCATTTTTTTCGTTAGGAGGAATGAAATTTAAGACTGATGGAACTCTCTATATGTTTGTGATAATGGATTACAGCCGTTTCTATTGTTTGAGGGTTTGTTTGAGAAATGTCTCGTCCTTGCCTTGGTGAGTTTTTTAAGGAGTTGTGTAGATGTTTTTCTAGTCATTTTGTTATTATCTATTTGTACGGGTCGTGAATCTGTTTTAATTTTACCTTGAAGCTTTGATGATTTTCTTGTTTTGGGATGTAACATGAATGCAGAAGAAAAAAGAAGGATTTTGGTTTCAATTTGCATGTGGTGGATTGGGGTGAAGGTGTGTTTTTGGTTTTGATGGATTCATGAGTTGTTGGATTTGTATGCTTCATAGTATTATTTTTATCTTTTCGCACATTTGTGTTATTGTGTGTTTGGCTGTTCTTGAGTGAGGGAAAGTTGGAGATGTCTCATTTGAAGAATGTTGTTTTCATTAAATTAGTTATTTGGATTTTAAGGTGTTAATCTTGTGTTAGGTTTTAGTGATGTTGTGTTTTCTGAGGTTGCGTTTTGTTAATTTTGTTTCTATTATAGTGTTAGGGTTTGTTATAATAAATTGATGTATACTCTGGAAATGTTTGTAGCTTCCTTTGAATTAGAAAGATGTAAATTTTGTATGACTTTTTTGAGTGTTGATGGTCTTCGGATATTTAGGAGGTGATTTATTTCGGTATTGGTAAGTTTGTTTCAAGTCTGCTTTGATATGAACTTTTTTCCTAAAGTGGGTATTGTAATGTTGACGTTGGAATTTTAAGATATGGGAGGTGGTCGAGTTTAGATCATTTTGTGTTGACCCATGGAGTTTGGTAATGTAGTTTGAAGGCATAGGTTAGTCAGGAGATGTTAAAGATTTGGTTGATTTGGGGTGCGAATTCCTGTTTGTGGCTGTTATGTTTGAATGTTTAAATTTTTTAGGTTAGACAAGATGTATGTGTTCCTCTATGGTCTGCTCTTGGTTGGTCTTGTACCAACATGTAGGGTGGTGAACATTGAAGTCGCATTTTCATATGAGATTTGGGAGTGAGTGATGTTGGGGGTTTTGGTGTTTTCAGTTTACTAGAGTATGATGAGTGTGGTGGGGAATGATATTGTTAATATTTGGTGTGCATTTGTTTTACTATTGTGAAAGATTGTTATTGGTGGTGTTTTATTCTAAACACTTTGGTTCTGTGAGGAGTTGTTGTGATATTTGGGGAATTGAGGTTGTGAATATAAAATGAACTTCTGTTTTTATAGAACTATTCTGGTATATTTTTCGGGATATGTGCCCTCTGATATCAGAGGCGTGTGTGTACTGTATTGTTTTAAAAGGCTTCTTTTCTTTGATTGTTGTAGATCTCGTTTGTGTTGAAAGTTGTATAGCTTATGTTGTGGGCTATTTGTGGTAGGGGTGCTAATTGGCAAATCTATATTAGTGTTTTGAGGTAGGAGTGTTGGATAATGGTTGAGCAGTGGTTTTGTGTCCACTTACTCTATGAAATGTATTGAGTTTGCATTACTATTTTATTAAAGTGTTAAATAGTAAATACTCTCAAATAAATAATATATATATATAATATATATATATATATTTACTATAGTATATATATAATATATACTATATATATTATATAAATATATATATATAGTATATTAATTATATTAATAATAAATATATATATAATCGATATATATTACTATAAAGACAGATTGGCATTCATTTTTTCAAATTAAAATTCTTAAAATAGTATTGAATTATACCAACATTTTATTTTAGCTGTGTTCTGGAGTGTGGTATTGTGTTTATTGGTAAGTACTCATTTTTTTTATCCTGAAATTTTTTGATCATGAAATGTGTATAAAACTGCGATACAGAATCCATTTATATATAATAATATATTATATATATATACATATACTACAATATATTTATATAAATATATTATTATATATATTATATTATATATATATATATATATAAATATATAGTATTATATATATATATATATCATTATATATATAATATATCAGGTTCACACTTTCCTGGAAAGTCAGGGAAGGTCAGGAAAGTCAGGAAAAAAGAAACTTGTCTGGAAAAGTCATGGAACGTTTAAAGAATATGCTTGAAAGTCTAGGAAATTCCCTGAAATTCCAAAAAAGTAAGGGAAATTTAAAATTCTCAAAACATAAAAACTGTATCCATGACCAAATTGCAAATATTTTTTATATATTCATTTTTTTTTATGTTATGGGGGGGGGGGGGGGAATAGAATGGTGTTTGATAAGTGAGTGAAAAGTCTGGGCGAGGAAATGACATCAATAAAATATACTTCTATCCTTATTTAAATTTCTCCTATTTATTAGTTCACTATTCCTATTTATTACTTTCTATTCTTCGAAATTTTGCAACGCTTCTCTTGAAATACGTGATTGTTAATGATTGTTTTAGACGTAATGAACTTATATTAATCATTATTATTTTTCTTTATAGGAGTAAATACTTTTTAAGGTGTTTTTTATTTTTGAGGTTTGAAGAAGTGATTTGGTTTTTGGTGCAGTTAAGGATTTATTATTTATATAAAATATTTCAAACAAAAACACATTTTTTTTTCTTTAACGAGAAGTATGTTTGACCTTTATTGTCAAATAAAATTTAAACAGGTGGTTTGGTATATAGGACTGATTAGTTTCCAAGCATACTGTAAAAGTATGGTAAATAAATTTTTCTTCTATCTAACATTGGGCGCCAAGCCGAAGTTTCACATTCAAGAATGGAAACATATGAAAATATCAATAAATCAAAACTCAGCAGGGCCAACCATCATTGAAAAACTTTTTCGTTATGTTCTAATAATACAAATATTAGTGAAGTGTGTGCATGAAAATTTATGCCTATCATCAAGCTTCAATACTACTCTAAATCGATTGTAAATTGACCCTGAGGTTTATTAATAAACCAACCAAAACCAGTTTATATCA
Source organism: Trachelipus rathkii (assembly GCA_015478945.1). Classification (NCBI taxonomy): domain Eukaryota; kingdom Metazoa; phylum Arthropoda; class Malacostraca; order Isopoda; family Trachelipodidae; genus Trachelipus; species Trachelipus rathkii. The sequence continues at coordinate 12,435 of JABUQX010014112.1, forward strand.
ATCAGTTTCATCTTTTTTTGCATTAAGATGACATGTCTTCTTAAAAGAATTTTTGTTTCAATTAATAGGTGGTGGATGAAAAAATGTCTTTAAACCGTGTTCAGATATAGGGGAAACATTTAATTAAATGTTTCCAGATAGTGCGATGGCTTCAAATTTTAAAATGGGCGAATAGTATTATAAAATTGTTGATTAACATAAAATTGCTCCATATTTTTCTAGAAGCAAAGCACATACACTCTATTTTGTTCTGCAGGAAGCTCTATTCTACTCCTTTAAATTAAAAGTCAAAATATTTTTTGATGGTGATTGTCTTTCTTAAGAGACTTGAATTTAGTTATTTTCCATAAGTAAACGTCGAATATCAATTGTTATGTGGATATTTGGGCAAATTATTACATTAGGACTGATATTTTCGCATAGAAATGTGACAGTGGAAGGAGGGTTTTCTAGATTAAGCAATTTTAGTGGAGAAACTGAAAGAAAAAGTTTATTTCTCAAAAAATAGTTGCATCAATGCTAGAAACATTTGTCAACTCCCGAAACATAGCTAAAACACTTCAATAAAAGTGTTGACAAATGTAAGATGCTGTCCATTAGAGAATAGAAAAACATCTCAAAGAGTCAAAGCAAACCAAAAAGAAGAAGAGAAATAAAAAGGTTGAAAAAAGAAAATTGATATAAATAATAAGAATAATTAAGAGCAGAGAAAGATGTTAAAAACTGAAAGCTTTGACAGAAGAATACGCTATAAAATATTAAAAATTCAGTTGATTGAGAAGAAAAGTTAACCTAAATCCCCATTTAGAACTTTGTGATCAATCGAGAGGACTTATACACTCTAGCTTTATTTGAAGCTTTAATTTAATTTCTTTTGTATATAATAAAACCGTTTACTTTTGGAAAAAATATCAAAAAGAGTCTTTGTATGGATGGGAGGTATAGGCTGATTACTAAAAAAAGAAATTTTTTTTTAAATTTCCATGAGATCGAACAATTTCTAAAGCAAATTTTCAATAAATTTAATTATATAACTGAGTAAATGGCGTGCAATAATATTTGCATTTTTAATATGCAAAAAATAACGAACATCGCTGGTCAGCTTGGAAACAGTTTGTCAGATTATTGAGTCAGTGGAAGTCAGGGAGAATATAATTCAAAATTTCAGTTGACCCGTGGATTAAATATATTACTGGATAGATATTAGTATAGTAATATAATACGGTATATTATATATATATTAATATTATATAAGTATATATTTATATATATAATATATATATATATATATATTAAAAAATAATATAAATATATATATATAATAATATATATATATATAATATATATATAAGTCTATTATATATTAATATATATATATATATATATATATTATTATATATATTATAGTATATATATATATAAGCATATAAATATATATTTATATTCAGTTTAAGTCATGGTACAGGAACTTGAGTTATTAAATATTATATACGTAAATATATATAGTATATATATATAATAATTTATTATATATATAATACTATATATATAGTATCATATATATTATATATATATATTATAATTTATGAATATATTATATATATATAATATAATCAGCACATCCAGAGAACTTTGAGTATTATATATAATATACTATATTATACTTATATATATATGATAATTATATATATATATAAATATATATTATATATATAGTATATTATTATTATATATATATATATTATATATATATATATTCATATTATATATATATAGTATTATAACTATTCGATCATGTCAGGAAACTTTACATTAACAATGTGCAAAGTATATACCTATCCACATACATATAGATATATGATATATTATATATAGTATAGTTATTATTATATATTATATATAATATATATATTATTCATATATATATATATATATATATATATAATATATATATAAGTATATATTATTAATAATATATATATATATATATAATATTCAACTGCCAATTTATACGGTTGTTGTTATCATAATAATTAACTTTGGAGTATTACCGCAAGAAGAAACGAGCTTTAATAGCTATTTCTTCATTAGTTAAAACGTCTGATTAATCGGGTAACTGTTGAAATAAAGAACTAGTACTGATACTTTTTTTTAGTAAGTTAGGTTTACTCCTTTGCCGATCATTCTCTCGTAATTAAAAATCTTAGTAGTGAAATGCTGTAAATTCTCTTCTATATCATATTCTGGTTTTGTCCTTTTTTATTCACGTCCTTAAATGAATATTTCTGCAGCGCATTGACACACACAATGTTTTGTATCTGTACTTCTTGAAAAAGAATTTTGCAGTCTCTCCTAGACGTTTTGAAAGGGTTATTTTATTTTTTTTTTTTTTTTTATTTGGTTTTAAATTTTTTTTTATATTAAAAGATTTGTGAGAAATTACATAATTTTCACAAAAAGACCATTTCAACACAAAATTTCTACCACTCCTGAAATCACAGCCTGTAATATATTTAATGCTCTAAAAACATTTTGAGAAGTCCTGTAATTATCCATATGACTAGTATTTTGTCAGGCATTTTGTATGCACTTCCATTTAACTCTTATTTTGTTTTGCATTAATTTTTGCTAATATTATTGTGTGTGTTGAGACACTATTACATTATATAAATATTTTTTCATTGATGGCACGAGAAGAATAGAGTATATTATTGAGGAAGAAGTGCCATAACAACATGCGAATCATGGTCCATCATTTGGACGTGAAATGCAGTCTCATATATCGCTCTTTTCAGATAAGAGAAATTTTACATCAGTGATTTTTCTCTTTTTTATGGTGTAAGATTGGGTATATGTTTGTCTATAGGTGTGTATAAATGTGAATGCTATTTGTTTTTAGAGCTGAGACGTTGTTTTTAAATTTTTTCCATTATGAACATTTTTTGTATCTTTAAATACGATATATATTTCTTGTTTTTTATTAATAATATTGAACAGAGTTATGCAGCGATTAACAATTCTAATTTCACGCCTTGCTGTAACAATGGCTGAAAAAGAGGCTGCATTGAGGCAAGCAAAAAGTGCTTCTGATGCCGCTTCGCAGCTATTGAATGGTGAGAAAAAGAAGCAAAAGGATGATGATAGCACCTCAGTTGAACTTAAAGAACTTAAGGAAGGTAAGAGACATTCAGAATTTGTTTTTAGAATTATTAAATTTGATTTTTTTTCTATATCTATCTATATCAGCCGCCTCTCAGATCCCCAGGACTGGGTGTAGGGTGCACAAACATGCGCCGAAAATATAAGTTAAAAAGAATTTTTTTTTTTTTTTCATTTTTTCGAAATGTTATAAAATGGCTTTAGTTTGCAGTTGCTTATTTTGTAATATTTCTTGGTAGTCCATGATGGGTTGCTTATTTTAAACTTTTATTCTATTTCCATTTGGATTCCTTGTTTGACTGTAACTCTTATTTGCAGTGAGCAGGAAGCTAGAGAAGGAGAATGAGGCTGCATTAAAGCAAGCAAAGTCCGTATCAGACGAATATGACAGACTTTTAAAGGAACATACAGCACTTCAGGCAAAGTTCAGCAAAGACACAGAAGAAGATCGAAGAAATCGGATTAAAATAAAAGGATATTTATAAAGGATTCAAATATTATATATTTCTGTATCGTGTTTATATATTTTTCTAATTAATTACCGAAAGTTTATTAATATTTAATATGCAGTACGACTTATAACCAGATTTGCTAATACTTTTAATTATATATATATATATATAATATATATATATAATATAATAATATATTATATATATATATATATATATATATATATATATATAATATATATATATATATATATATAATATATAAATAAGATAATATATATATATAAATAATATAATATATATATATATAAGATATATAAATTATATATATATATATATATATAATATATATATATATATATACATATATATATATAATAAAATATATATATAATAAACACGTTTGTAGTTATATTTTGAACCTCAAAATAAATTTGTCTTTGTATACTCAATGATGGAGTCATTTTTATTTTAAATTACAAAGATATAAATATAATATAATATATATATTATATAATATATAGTATATTAGATATATATATAATATAATAATCATAGTAATTATGTATAATATATAAAATATAGTATAAAAAATAATATAGATGTATATATATTATTGTTGACAACATTTTGTGAAAGGTTCAGTGTTTTAACTTAATATATTAATTTATTGTATTTTGTCTGAGAATATAAACGACTTTATTTCTGTTGAATTATTTATTGTTTCCCGTATACATATTATTTTAACCTTATTAAATACAATTCGAAGACTATGGGTGTGGAGTCTGTTGGTGAATCCTTTTATAGAATTCTATATTGCTAAATGAACATTTTAGAAATAGAAATACTTTAAACCCATTATTAGAGGTTTTCTTAGAACTATTTGAAAACTTTAAAATTTTGATTTTCATGTGAATAAACTTTTGCCTGTTGTGGTAAATCTTTAACTGTGATCTACTCTTTTAGATTTGTTTTCTTTCCTTCTACCTCTTCAACCTCCGATTTATTTACCGAATAGTAGAGATTCAGGACCTATACCCAAATCGTAGTCATTTCTCGAAAAATTGTCTACCTTTTTTCTCAAAAGTTTCAATTTGTCTCTGATTAGAACATAGGTGCAAAAATTGTCAACCATTTTTCTCTTCTGTCAGAAGATTAAATGTCTTCGATTTGAATGAATATGAAATTTTAAAAATGTGCAGTCTTAGCACATTATTATTATCTACTTTCTTTCCCCATATTGGGGGTGAGGTGCGCAGCATACACCAGAAACCATAGTAGTAGAAGAATATGACCCAAGTCGATAAGAGCACCCACCCCGCTTTACCCTTCTCTCTCTCCTCTCTCTCTCTTATAATATATTATAACTATATACATAGTAAATATATTAAATATATATATATATACCATATATAGATATTATATACCTAGTATATATATATTATAATATTTATATAGTTATAGTATACTATAATATGGTCGTGTCAGGAGGGCTGCTAGCATCACTGAATAATTCCTAAACAGCCTCCGGGGTAAACAGCCACTTATCCGTGACAACGCTTCATCTCTTAAACAACTAAATTCTATCAATTATTGAAGGTGGTTATTTAAAGCCCAAAACAGACTCCTTAAAGATTAACGTGGCTTATAAGAACACCCATCAAATTGTGATTCCGAACAAACATCCAAAATCGTTCTGTTGGGCGTTACTCTCTTCATTTATCCTGTGCCTCCTGTACCGTACTTCTCAAGCTTTCTGTAGGTGGGACCAACCTGCAGTTAAAAGTGAGAGTACGAAGCCTTCTCAGCAGTGGCGGCTCTAGGACTTTGCGGCCCTGAGGCGCCGTTAAATCGTATAAAACATTACACAAGTATAGTAAAAGTATTATAAAAATCTGCACCATACATACAATAATATACATAATAGATATATATATATATAATATAAATATATATTATCATATATATATAATAATATATAATATATAATATATATATATATATATATATATCCGTCGTGCTTCTGTCTGCTAGACCACTGAAGAGAATCCAAAGCAGCTTCCGGGAAGAAACGCCACTTTATCTTGAAAGCGCTCACTCTCTTCAACATTCTAATATCCCTCTATTGAAGGTGGCCTATCAAGACGTAGAAATTTAACCCCTTCAAATTGGTGACCACCTTCAGTGACCATGAACACCCATCAAACAAATGTGATTCCAAACACCCATCAAATGTGATTCCAACACCCCATCAAATCGTTTCTCTAATATGGGCCCTTCTCGTTCGCTATCCTTTGCCCGCCTATACCCTACTCTCAAGCTTCGCGCAGTCCGACCAACTGCACGAAAGAGACACAGGAGTGGATCGGAAGCCTTCTCGGTGACCTTAGTGTGTGCACACCTAGCCTGACAGCTACACGCTACTTACTACCCGACGTTCTTCCAGGTCCGGAAGAGCGGAGTTGCTCGCGGCATTGTCACGGGGAGTTCGGGCGTCTGGCGCAGGAGGTCTAGCGACCACTGATAATGCTAAGCAGCCTCGGGAAGAAACCGCCACTTATCGTGACAACGCTTCATCTCTTCAACAAGATATTTATCCATTATTGAAGGTGGTTATTGTTACTTACCTCATTGTCACGTCAATCTATATATATATATATATAATATAATACTATATTATATATATATATTATAAAATTAATATAAAACATAATTATATAAGATAATATAATAATTATAATAATATAGTAAAATAATATAATAAACATAGTATAGTAGTATATAGTACCGGAATTGACCACTGCACACAGGGGAAATGGCTAACTGCTATTATGTTTTAGTTATGTTGAGAATCCTTCCTATTGCCTTGGTTAGTGAGAAGGAACCGCACACCAAAGTAATATATATATTAATAATAAATATATATATATTATAATACTATCTTTATACTAGATAATATATTATGCTATATAGTTAATCATATATATAGTACTTATATATTATATATGGGCGTACGCAGATTTTCATTTAGGGGGGCAAAAAATGACGTGATAGATTATATATATAAATATATATATATATAATATATATATAGAGTATATAAATATATATATATATAATATATATATATTGATGGGCGCGTAGGCAGGATTTCATTTAGGGGGAAGAGGAAACGAGAGAATTTTGAAGATGTATATATATGTATATACATGGGCGTACCACGATTCAATTTAGGGGCGCAAGTGATAGATATATAATATTTAGCAGCTTATTAGCCGCCGAAAATCCTATCAACATACTGACAAAGTCAGCGGAGAACTATATTTTCTGTCTGCTGAAGCTAGACTAGAATAAAACAGCACACAGCGCTAGTTGACTTCAACCCAATGTGTGAAAACGAAACACATTAAAACTATAAAAAAAAATGTTATGTTCTATAATATGATTAAGTACATTAAGCTAATTACTCCTCAGTATCATCATGCCATGTGTATCCTTTTTTTTTTACAGTTTGTTAGATTAAACCCTTAAAAACGTCGCCTGTTAAACATCTAAGGCTGTTTTTATTTCGCCATAGATTTTAGGAGTGGAGGTAAGGCCAAAGTGCCCCCCCCCCTTAACACCCCCCTGCCTACGCCCATTATATATTATATATATATAATATTATATATTATTTATCTATATATATTTTATTAATATATATTTAATTATATTATAATATATATATATATATAATACTATTATCTATCTATATATATATATATATTATTTTATATTTATTTTATATATTATATAGCAGCTTTATCTCAACGCCAACATGCTCTATTTTCGACATATTACTGCTGATGAGTTCCACTGGAGTATACTACTCTGTAAAAGTTATATCTGAGTATAAAAGCACATCAGCTACGTTGACTCAAGCAATTGAAAACGAAACACTTAAACTTACTATAATAAAAATGGTCTTATAAGTGTTTATAATATAGTTAAGTAATTAGTAATAAACTCTCTACAGTATCAAAATCGATTGATGTATTCCTTATTTTGTCTATACTAGTTTCTACTAGATAAACCACTTAAACAACCTTCAATCTGGCAAACATCAAGGTTCAGTTTTTATTTCTGCCAGGATTTAGGGGGGGCAAGTGCCCCACCCTGCACCCCCCATGCCTACGCCCACTTTACTACTTATATATTATATATATATTATTATATTATTATAATCTTATATATTAATATATTTTAATATATATATATATATTTATATATATATAATATCATTTAATTTTTAATTATATTTATATATATAATATATATATCGAAATATTATTTAGTTATATTTATATAATATATTATATTATATATATATATTATATATATAGTATATATATATATATCATAGTTGGTATTATTCTATTTGAATCTGTATAAATTTTCTGAAATAAATTTTTCTAAAATTTCAAATAATAAATTTCTTAAGTTCATATTATAAATTAAGTTAAATAGATTTATTAATGAAATATATGCTTTTGTATATGATGACATAGTTCGTTAGGCATAATTCCAGAGAAGTCCTTGTCCATTAATAAGTGTCTTAAATTAAAACTTTTTCTTAACTATAATGACACTTTAATTTTTGAACATTAGAGAAAAAATTTGATGCACGAGAAATATTTATCACTTGATTACAAATCTACGATTACTTATCCATTTAAGAAGTTATGTTATAAGATTGGTTGTAGTTATATTGAATAATTAATAATGTTATAAATATATATAATAATTAAATAATTATATAAAATGAATAATAATACTTTATATAATAATACATAACTATTTCATAACTATTACATAATATAATAGATGAAGTATTATCATTTATTTAATATATAGATATCATTAGATGCGAATCACTGTGTATACTGTTTACTTTAACACTGTATGGAGACATTGGTTCTGGTTCCTTAGGATGTATCTTGACATATTGGTTGTATTAGGTTTGGGATTACCGCTGTCGAGACGGATATACTTTTTCGTAAGCTGACGCCAAAAAGGAAGAATATAAACAAGTCACTAATGAACTTTTTGATTTTGAAATATCAACCTCGTTTGAAAGCTGTTTGTAGATATATTTAAATGATAATAATTATTTATTAATATAGCTAATTAAATAATAATGTGGAGTGTATCAGGAAATATCTATTTCTCTGGATAGTGCGACCCTTAAAGTGTAGTGGTCTCTGTAACCTAAGTTATGCCTCAGGAGAGATGATGGATATTTAGATGTTCAGTGGACGTTCACATCCTTTGATAAGTCTCTTGCATATACAGCTAATCATGGAACTATCCACGTCGAGCTCTAAGTGCAGCTAGCTACATTTGATTATTCTTTATAGGAGAGTTGGAGTGAATTAATACTTCTGTTTCTTAGTCGAGTGTATTATAGTCATTGAGAAATAAGGACATCGGACTCCCATTTCTAATGCTGTTCGCAAAGATTCTTTCTTTCTAACTTTCTTAATGCTTTCGTATAACACTTCATCGTAATATATATGACGAAATCGTTTTCTATTCGCAAAGTTTTGGTATGGTATGTGTTGTGCAAATTATAATTGATTATCATGGAATGGTACTGGAACCACAGAGTTAAGCTCTACATTATTTCATAATTGGAAACAAAGTTAACTTAAATAGTTAATGTTAGTGTGTGTTAGATGATTCTTATATTACTTTTAGTAATATGATATAAGAAAAGAAGGTATATTTAGAGTGTGGTTTAGTTGGATGATGGTTTTACCATCGTAAAATCTGTACAACTCAGTGGCAGAGGAAATTATTTAGAACTTACTAATGAATGCAATAATTCGAGCATCAGCCCCAGACTGTTATTATAGATTTGCTAATAAATTTTATCCCTACAGCTCCATTATATGCTTAGCCTTTTGAATTGTTATATTATATCAGCAATGCAATTTGACTATGATTGCGTGCTTCTGTCCCTGTGGAAATTATTAAATATATTAATACTTTAGAATAATAACATGAATATCAATTCAGATGTAATTTTATTATATGGTTAGAGCTTAATTATTTTATTTTTATCCATAGAGTTGGAAAAACATGAAATTTTTGATATTTACTACTGCAGAATACAGTAACTTAGTTCGCTACAGTAAGGGCCTCCAAACAGAATTTTAATATAAACTCATATTCTGACAGTCTATTACTATATAATATCTATCATTAGCCTCAGTCTTCGTTAGGAAAAAGTTATACTAGACCTTCATAGTGCTTTGTTAAATTTCCTGGATTTTCTGCAGTCTCTATCATGTAACATTTACTACTTATGTTTTGTTTCTTTTTTTGATACTGTGTAATTTTTGTTTACCTTAGAGTTGAGTCATGAGTAAATAATAATTCAAATAGCTAATTATCAGGCGTCGCTGCGTCTAATTCGGCACTACGTATTATTATGGGTAGATATATATTGATTATTACTAATAAATAATACTATGTGTTATTATCTACCCTGAGAATGGAATATTAATCTTAACGTTTAAGATAATTTATTCTAATTATATATTATCTATTTAAGTTAATATTAATATATTATATTTATTATAGATTTTCAAAGTAGAAAATAGTATTTGTAATTTATATTATACTATATGATATATATATTTTTAATTATGTTATATTTAATGGATATATAATATAGGGATTATGTAGGTATAGGTAATAATATAGAGGTAGATAAATATTTATAATATATTAGTATGGGTGACCTGAACTCCTCGTGAGTGTACTTCAAAAGTGTCCTGGGTATCTTCCTGGCGTCAAGCGGTATTTAGCTTACCCGTATATCTCTCCTTCTATTTGCCTACTTTATAAATTCATTAAATTGAGATATAACCATTTACTTCTAGCGATGATAGATGATTAATAAGCATATATAAGTATGATATTAGTAGATAGATATAGATAGATACTCTTTTATATTAATGATGTAATAATTTCAACGAATACGTAAGACATTTTTCTCTTGAGAGTAAGAGGCCGAGTTTAGTGAAGTAGTGTTCACTTGAAGAATCTTTAACCCGATATTATACACACTTACTTGTTTACTAACAAATGGTACCACGTGTATTCGCTGATAGTGCGAATCATAAAATGTGAATGTTAGCGAGAATTTGATCAACTCAATAAATAAGTCATTGCTTCAACTAATTATGTGTAATAATAAACTAATGGTATTGACCTTGTTAAGTATGACCACAGATTTCTGAAATTGTCACAGCTAGAAAAGAATTTTGGTATCACAGTGATCCACAAATATTATATAAAGTGTTCATCAAGTTTTTTTTTAAATATTGTTTTTATATTATATAGGTAGTTTTTTTTGTTTATATGACTATGAATGTAGATTTAATATTGTGACCGTTTTTGTGCTATGGTCCATTTTGTCGCTTGGGCTAACGAAAAAAAATGTGTCGACGTTTTAGTAATACCTCAAGTTTATGATTAGCTAACGAATTATTTCTTTGCATAATAACGATATTCGATTTTCTCAGAAAAGTTGTCTATTTGCTTACAAAATTGGATATCTTGCTTATTGGTTAAGTAATTAGAAAGCATCGTATGGTTCTTGGAATGACATCCAGAATATAATAAAAAAAAAAATAACAAATAAGAATTTATATATTACAAATATATTATTTATACTAACTATATGTGATTGTAGTTATAATATCGTATTTAGAAGTAATTGATATAAGTAATTATATATTATTATTATATCGAAAACCATTCGATAATTCAAAACGGTCCCACACGCCGCCATCATGCTGTTTTAACAGATTTTTTCGTAAGAACGAGCTATAAATTACGGCAGCAAGGGAATAATTTATAGTCATGTTACACCTAAGTTATAGGATGTAAAATTTCCTTGCGTTTAGTATTGTAAGCATAATTATTTTACGATTGACTATATGTTTGACATAAAACTGAAAGCAAACTACGAGAATATTTTACTGAATTTCTAAAAATTAAAATTGCTAAATAAAAAACTTTTTCAGTTAAGCCAGAGTAATAATATAATATTAAAAGAGAGATGATTAAGAGATAGATACGAAAGAGATATAATAGAAAGAATGTATAGAGAGAGATAGAGATATATGAGATAGAGAGTAGATAGTAATATATTATATATAATAAGGGGGTAGGTGTGAAGGTAAGGTGAGTGTGGGGGGTTATGGTGGTTTGATATATAGTAGTAAGGTGGTGGGGTCACGTAGAGATAGATGAGACCAGTTTTTATATTTAATATACTACAAATCAGATATCGACAATTATCCTTCTGCAACAACCTTGTCTATCTTATTTTCTATAATTGTCAGTCGTATATCCACGTAATATCAATTTTTACTGATTTTAAACTTTGAAAGTCCCAGTAGAAATCTTATCATAGTATAATTTTCCAATATTAATTTACTATAAATTATGTATCTATCACGGCTAATATCCAGATTTTGGTGAGGTTTGTCCTACATAGATATCTATAGAGACTCATATGGATTATTGACAATTAGACGCAGATACTTTCATCTATGATAATAAGACTTCTACTTGATTGAATTCAGACAAGTTTTCAGTGATCCAAGAAATGAGAATAAGGAGAGTTTCAAAGATAGTAAGTTCCTGAATTCCGGCCGAACTTTTCCAAAGTTCCGGAATAGTTCCGACTCCGGGCCGAACTCAAAAATTGCTGAACGCCCACCTCTTATGATTATTATTATTATATATATATTAATATTAATATATATATATATATAATCAATATATATATTATATTTATATAATTAATATATATAATATTTATAGTAATTATATATATTGATATATATAATATAATATTATATATATATTATATATTTTTATAATTATTATATATTTAATATATTAAATGTATATTATATAAATTATATATATTAATATTAATATTAATATATATATTAAATATTAATATTATAATATATATATATATATATAATATTTTATATATAAATGTGTTATATATATATTATACTATATATATAATTATATTATAATATATTAATTTATTATATATATTATATATATAATATTATTAATAATATATATATTTATATAGTATATATTATTATATAATTGTTAGGTATATTATATTATTTTTATTTATTATTTTGAGTGAATTTATTTGCCTATAATATTTATGAAGTATATTTGTGTCATATGGATGTCAAAGGTGAGCTCTATAATTTTAGAATTTATTTTATATAACGTATATATTTATTATTTGTTATCTATATATATTGTGTATATTATTATATAATGTTAATTTATTTACTGTAGCACTTTTTATATATTAATATATGTTATCATTAATATATTATATTATATACTATTTATTATTTATTTATGTTATTTAATTATTATTTATATTAAGTCGTATCAATTACTATAAGATCTTGAATTCTTTTGTCTTTTGTACGCTAAAGATGTCTATTTTGGGCTATACTTATATCTAACTCTATAGTGTTTATCTATATTTTTGATGATTCCTTATAATATCTGGGATACGCACTCACTCCGCATATTTATATTTTATATAATTTATATATTTATCTATATATATTTTTTACTATTATTATATATTATTTAGATTGTATTAATATTTATTGTGATATATATTTATTTTAATTATATTATTTAGGTATTTTAGGATGGGTTATGGTATATGTTGTTGGGTATAGGGTTATGGGTATGATAATATATTTAGTTTATTTGTTTTTAATTTTATATATCATATATTTATAGTTATTATTTATTATTATATTATATATATATATTTATATCTATTAATATATATAACTTTACCTGATTAACTTCTAATGATGGGATTACAGTTATAATCTACAAATATTTTTCATGTAATTTTTTTATTTAAGATTAGTATTTTTATTTTCTGCATAGAATTAATCATCACCAAGCAATATCATTCTTGTAAAGTGCCGGAGCACGGAGCCCTGATAGTATAAGTACTTTTATAGTATGTCTGTATTTTAAGTGACGTTGTAGTTAGTCTGAAAACTACTTTTTTAATTTGATCACATAGTACTTCAGAAATTAATGTGGAATAAGTTACTAGCTCTACACATTACATAAAAGAAGAAAATTCTTGAATGAATATTTTAATTATATATAATTAGAAATGTGCCACATTTAGCTTGAAAGTCGTATGCGATATAATGATTTTCGACATTCCCAACCAATCAACCAGGATATGTCTCTTTTAATATCAACCTAATGGTGTTTTCCATTTACATTTTTCTGGGTTCAACATAGTGTAAATTTAGGAATCAAATTCGTCATTAAAGTACAAGTGCTCGTCTATCTGTAAAGGTAGGCTATAGGTCTTGGAGAATGTAACTTAAGAGTTATCTGCTACTTCCTCTACCTAGCACGGGGTATTCTCCTTTATAGTTACCTCATAAATGGTAAAATCTTTATTTACAGACGGTCTTTTTGACACGTGACAAATATATCGTAAGAACACTTTTTTTTTAGTATTTAATGAACATATCTGTTTTAAAGTTTTCTAACTTCTTGATATTCCAGGCCTTCTACTTCTACTACATTTCTGAAGTTATCGTTGTACACGCATTAATGGATATAAGCAGTCTTTCCGCTCTTAGGAGGCCATTATTATCTTTTAAGAAAGCAGTTAGCTGCTTAAGAATACTCGCAACCGTAGTGGAATGTAAAATCCCCTATACAATTCTTTTCAATAAAATCATGTAAAAGTGGACGTCCGTGACTGTTGATAAAGTTATAAAGCCATTCTTCAGATAAAGTGATTTTCAAAAAAATGATTTTATTTCACAAAAGTTGGCATTTTTCTTTGTGACTTCAAAAAATGATTAATGGGGCATAATTGCTAGAATGGTTCAAACCGCAGGCTGAGTAAGAGGCAAGTCTCTATCTCGGGTTTGCCTATTTATTACCTATCATATGTATTAGAACTTGTCATTCTGTTATAACAAATTCACAAATGAATTCTATTAAGTATTCTTCACACTCTTACTGTGATTTATATAATGATGAGAATTATATTTTTGAAACATGATCCTTCAATATCAATAGGAATGTAGAAGCATTCTAAAGCAGCTGGTCATGAATAGTGTTTAGTGAATATTAATGAGACTGAACATTTCCTATTCCAACTAAAATACCTATTGTCCCAGTCCTGCCTTGAGTTTTGTTAATAAAGATTTTAACGCCCTTTCTAGATATATCCCCAAAATTGCTATTAGTATTATCTGCGCAGAGATCTATTGTTTTTTCTTATCTTTTGCATGTCATTATTTTATTTAAGCATTCATATTTAAAATGCAGAGATTGTGTTAGATGTTTCCGAGGGCAATGATTTTTACATTTTAAAGTTTCATCTGAATCCCTTTAACAGGTGGAAATATCTAACAAACTTGGGAATATTTATGTTCCTTGTACTGATTTGAAGCGTCTTAGTCCATAATTACGTAACTAATAAAAAATATGGCTTCTCGAACCTATCAGTTCTGCAGTATCATCCTATAATTTAGCTTATGTAGTAAGATCATTTAATATACAATTTGCTCGCTTTTATTGACGGGCACAGTAAACTTAGTGTCATAATACAAGTCTGATCTTATAATTTTGAATAGCTAGCAATTTCGCATAGATTAGTGGAAGATATTGATTTAGTTTCCGTCACCTATTCTGGTTATAGAATGTTTGTCAATAATGCTCTTCAGCCGCTGCTAAGTTAAGTTCTTGTCACGCAAAAATTTACATTCCTGGAAAATCGTCTGGTATGTGAAGTGTTGAACTTGAGCACTGGCACGCAAAGCAGTTTTATGTTTTTCCAGTATTTAAATGTTAGGAATATCTGTTATTCCTCCCATACTGATATAAAGCCATGGTCAAGAACATATGCCTATGCAACGAACACATTGATCCGGTAAATGTTCTTTTTCATATATGGTATTCTTCTCAAGGTCCTTATTGAAAACACATTCCTCTTGCCTTTGGGGCCATTATTTCAAGTTAATTTTTAAATGTTAAACAGCCTAAAAAATTTAATAAAAAATTTAGCTTTGAATATATATATATAAATATTATAGGTATATTATATATATAAGTATATTATAGTATATATATATACTATAAATATATATTAGTATATACTTACTATATACATATAAAGTAACAATATCAGATATAATATATACATATATATATATATATATATATACTAAATATATATAATATATATCTATATATATAATGTTAATGTGTATAAGACGGCTCCCGACCCGTGAGTGCTAGAGAAATTTATTTTTAGTTGTACTAAAAAAAATTTTTTTAAAATGGTAAGAAATTTTTAAAAATATTCCATTTTAGTATATACATAAAATTATCGTTATTTCCTCCAACTGTCACGGGTAAGAGGTCAAGGCGGTATCGGATGGGACTGATATCCCTCATAGAAAGGATACCTTCGCATTCTGTCATTGTCAATTTTTCTATTTTGTTATAATATATAGTTATATATTAATATATATTTAAAATGAAGAGTATAATTTTATATATATATATTATTATTAATATATATTATAATTATTTTAACTAATCACATTTCTTATTTAATAATAATACTATATACATTTTTATTTTTTATTTATATATATTTTATATTGCAGAATGGATATCTACCCTGAAATTATCTGAGCAAATATAATATAGTTTTTTAATGTATAAAAAATTAATAATTCTTTGAAATAAGAAAATTAAAAAATGCCTTCATTAATCATTATTTTATATTGTAACATGTAATAACTTTTTTTTACTTTTTTGTTTGGAGGGGGAATTACTGATAATATTTCTATTAATAATATTGTATCGTCATAAACAATTAACTATATGATCTAAAACTTATGCCTTTAATTTATTGTTACAAGAATCTATTTACTAACTAAATATTCATTAAAAAAAAAGAAGATTTGAAAATAAGGGTCTCGCTTATTTGTTAAACCTTCAGGTCGATATTTTGTAATCGTATCTTAATGAATCCCATATATTTCGTTTTACTGAATCTTATGAAGGACATAGCAAGCTTTCAGTATAGAAATGGCCTGGGTTTACGATTTTTATTAACACGGAATTATTAATAGCATTTAACTATGCATGTTTAGATTATATAACAGTTTACTCAGTTATCCTGTACTTATTTTAACGAAATCTTCCTTACAAGAATAAATCTAATAATTATACTAATAAATTGAATATAATACTAAAAGTACGCAACAATGTATTCTGTTCTATGCAACAATATAACATTTAATTTACTTCTATATATATATATTTATTTTATCTTTACTTATTTTATTTATTATATATCATTTAACTATTTGTTATTTATTTTTATTAGTATTATATTATTTATATATAATATATTTTTATATGAGTAATATATATATTAGATATATATAATATATATATATTATATTATTAATATAATATATTATCTATGATATATATTTTATATTTTTATTTGTTATTATATTATTATATATTATTATATACTATATATTTATTATATATATTATATATTCTTATATATTTATATTACTATATATATTTATATATATTTTATTATCTATTATATAATATATATATAGTATATTATAATATTATTATATAGACTTAAATATTGTGTATTTATATATAGATAATTAAGCATGTTAAATCACAAAAATATAATCTGTTGTCACACAGAGCGATCCCAAAGAAGACTGGAGTTTATTCTTTGAAACATGTTTTCGCGCCCTTTCGCTTATTCACGTACATAAATTCAAAGACTACATCTACATGTTTCGAACATGATCTCTTCTCAGTTTTCCTGCCTTTATTAAGTATAGCGATTTCATGCCTAGCCTATATGCTGCTTGCAGCTGCCACGCCTTAAGAATTTATAATGTTCTAACCAACGTAAAGTTGTAGACAATATAGCATAAAAATTGTATTCCTTTTCATCCTGTTTAACATACCGGGACCAATGAGTAAAAAACCGGGACAGGATACAAATAAACGGGACAGTGGGTTTGATAAACACGTTGACTGTCCTCGGAACAATACGGGACGTCTAGGTAACCTTATTCTACTCTCAAGTCTCAACTAATAGCTTTGACAGGAGAAGACTCAAATTTGTGACATGTTTGATAAATGAAAAATAGTATCACATAAATTATTTTCGGAAGAGCTTTAGAATATCATGCAAAAATATATCTAATTGTATATTAAATTTTTGTACTAAAACAGGTTTTCACACTGAAGTATGCTTAATCATTTTATATTATTTATATTAAAATTTAAACGGAGAAATTGAAAGGAAATCAAGTTAATAAAAAAATAGTAATAGTTATAAATAAAGAAGTGGATCATTTTTCAGAGCAATGTGCTGTTTAGTGTTTATCCTAAATTTAAATTGTTATGTTTTAAATAAATAACAGGGAAACCAACAGAATGCTTAAGACATGAAAATGAAACCCATAAAGAAATGCCATAAAGAGGATATGTAACAAACAAATAGATAAGGGTGTTTTTAATTTATATCATATGGTGTTTAAGTTTGATTGTGTTTAATAATATATAAATAATTTTTACCGATAAATTTTTTTAAATAAATAATGTAACTAACTTGTTAAAAATTTATATAATGGTCATTAACTTCTATAAATTTAAATGAAAGAAATCCGTAATTTAGTTTTTATACTCTCAATGAAAAAAAAGTAACGGTTATGTACGAACCTTTCGTCTACTTTATTTTTCATTATATCAAAGAAAACGAGATCTAAAGACCCTGATAATGGAATTGCCCTTGTTCGAGTAATCGGCTTAACGCGGAATTTAACTCTTTCTTATTAATGTATTAAACGATGCCCACCTCTTGATTGATATAATCAATGCCCACCTCTGTATATATCATAGATTTCAAAGCATACAATAAAACTTGCCTAACTATAGTCCGACAAGTCTTACTGGTAACCATTTTAATTATAGCGCGACGTATACCACACATGATACTTGGATAGGGTTCTTTTATATGTACTTATTATTATGGATATTTTACGAGGTTTTATACAAGTATAATGAGTTAAATCAGTTACTCAAGATTATGCGCTAACTAATCCGCTGTCTCCTTTACTTTTGGGTATAAATATTAGATTTTTGTAGGAATGAAAATACAATTTGAACGTCATCTTCACAGTTTGTAATATATAAATATTAAGTAAAGTTAAAATAAAGTTTAACTATTTGTTTGCATGCCAATATACATTTATTTAAATATGACAATTGACCTTAAATCTCTTAAGATCCACGCATGATAAAGTGAGTAGACAAAATAGTTTTCCTAAAACCAATGAATTCAACTTATAACATTATAAAAAGCATTATCGAATATTAATATAATAGGTGGTTTGACTTTTTTATTATCACACTTTATGAGGATTTCTTAAATAATGATATGCAAAAATTAAAGTCATTATCCTTTTTTTACTTTTTATTATATTAAAAAATTTTAATAATTTAGTAAAAACTATATTAGACAATTATTAATTTATCAAATGTATTTTAAACCTATATAAAAAATATTGGCTAGGATAAGCTCACTACTATGACCGGCCTATCACCTATAATTATAATACGTACCCCTCATGTATGATATATATTATAAACTATTGCCTACTATTACTATAAGTATATATATATCCTATATATATATATATTAAGATTAATATATACTATAATATATATATATATATATTAAATAATATTATATACCGACTAAATTTATTTTATATGCTGATAACTATATATAATAGGCTGAGCCCAATATGAGCATCACATGACCTCTAAGTAATTGACTAAAATAATTCCTCCTATATCAGGACACATGGGCAAAATCTAATTTATAATATTATAAATCAGTATATATGCAAATAAGAACCAATGCACAGTCACTCCTATAGCACCCTATGTGATGTATATTCTAACATATCACATTAAATAGTATATATATTAAATATATATATATATAATAACATATATTATAAATCACGTACCACAACATTATCACGTTTACAGTGGAAGCTTTATACTTTTACTACCCACTTTATAAGTACTATCTAAGTTAACAGAGAACTTAGAGGCAGTTATTTGATATAGATATAACCCTGCACCACTAACTATCAATATTATGCCTCATAATTATTTTAAGTTACGACTTTCATCAAATAAAGTATATAAGAGTATGATCCATAAAAACTCACATAGTCAATTATCCAGATCCATGTATACCCTCTATCCAGCTAAATCATAACGGGATCTTCTGACTTCAGCTTTTATATAGAAAATGGGCAGTATTGATGCGGGAATAACCTAAATTCTACTTTTTCTTAGATGTTATACCTTAGTTATAATTTTTTCATTACTAATAAGTGTTTTAAAATATTATTCATGCATAAATAATGAAATGACTGTTACGAATTATTGGTTCAACTGCAAAAAAAAACTCAAACCCACAAAAAAAAGTTAGGAATTGAGCAATGGTCCTGATAACAAATGACAACATACGAGTAAATACGCACATGGAGCCCCATAGTAAACCGAGTTCACCATCACATGTAGCTCCTCATATTAGAGCTGCATAATACTATGAGCATATAGCGCATACTAGGAATTCGCTCGATGAAAATTTATTGCAGCCCTATAACATAGAACATTCTCCTACCCAATTCCGTCTGCCATAGCACTATATTGATAATTTCGATCTATCACGAAGATAGATGCTCACAATGGATAATTATAGAATAT
Source organism: Trachelipus rathkii (assembly GCA_015478945.1). NCBI lineage: Eukaryota > Metazoa > Arthropoda > Malacostraca > Isopoda > Trachelipodidae > Trachelipus > Trachelipus rathkii. The sequence continues at coordinate 32,999 of JABUQX010014112.1, forward strand.
GAGAGTTAGGAAAATATAATAGATGAGCACCCAATTTAATTTCTAAATCACTGTCATCTTGTAATTTCATATATATATAATATATCCACTACTTTATAATGTTATAGATAATATATAAATACAACTATAACCATTTATATAAGATTACCATAGAGATAGGCAAATATGTTAATGATTTGACTATTATCAATGTTGACCTAATTATTAATACTAGAATAATAGTAGCACATAGATGGTCACTACATAGGAGAGCGAACACTCTGAGAGAGACAATTAATGGATTATTCAATTTTTTTGTTAATATCATGTGTTTTTACGTTTTCTCTTGATTTATATACTCTATGAAATAATTCAATCAGAGAGTCACAGATGGCCCACAACAGTTGGTATGTAGGCAGAGTTCCAAGAATGTTACAGGAGAGTAATATATCAAATAGTAGTTAAATATATAATACCAACAGCTATGAGTTTTATAAATATATATTAATACTGCTATCTGACATCTCCACCAAATAATAACTCACTCTTATCATAATATGAGTATTGAGTTAACCGTATAGTAAAATTAATATCTACTGGTTTCTATTCTATATACAAACTTGAGAGATATAATGATAACCTTTATCTTAACATAATCTCTATACTTACTACGATAATATATAATTAATTTTCACCTACTTATATATTCATCATAAATATGCAACTCTAATAGAGAAATTCTAGTTTTATTGGCCAGAGGATGTAATATTGAGGAATTGGTATAGGTTTATTACTACCTATATAAGAATATATAGGAAGAATGTATAAATATAGTAGACTCAATACGCCAACTATTCTATATCTTCATAAATTATTCTTAACCTTATGCGCACAATTACCAATAATTCAATCGTAGAGTAAAATGTAAAATGGAACAATGAGTTCGCAATTCTCAACTAGCAAATACACGCTAGCAAGGTATTAATAGCTTCTCTCACTCTAATTACTCTATCTGAACACTGTTCAACTCACCTAAGTAGGAGACTAGTGTGGCAAGCTGCGACCAGATCCGATTATGAGGCGGCATCTCACAGAAAAACGAGGACCATCGACCTTATGCTCTACAACATGATATTCTCAGCTTTGATGTATAATTTATTACCAATGGTATCCCCACTCATTTTAGCAAAGTATACCCAGGCACCAAAGTATGTCACCCAAATAGAATTGGCATCAAGCTAACGACACTCTCCCAGCAGACACGTAATGATGACTTTCCCTCAGTGGTTAAACGCCTAAAAAGGATCTCTGAGTAGTAAATATCTCACAAAATATAAAATAATAAAGGGCTACTATTCTATAATTTCTCTTTTCTTCTCACTACATCTATATGTCTCGATATATCTATCTATCTATATCTCCTCTCTCCTCTCAGTCATATCTCTCTACTATAAATATCTATTAGTATTAGGATATTCTCACCAACTTTATACCTATCGCAACTTCTCAACTACTCCCTCATACTCACTCATCATCTACAGGTTGGTACCACTCTATTCTTTCATCTCGCATACTCAGTTTTAAAGAAATACTCATGAGATTCCAACGGTAATAAATACTAGTATACCCAGTTATTTATTTCTCTACTTACCCTTAACCCCAATCCAATAGACAAATATTAACTGCTTCTTTGCTGTAGATAGCAGTAGATCATAAGAATGTCCTTGTAACAAACTCTACTATATTATCTAATTATAAGGCACTACTCCACACATCCGAATATTACCCCTAAGCCCATTAGAGCTATCCCATACTATGCTATCCGTAATCTCCTCTCAATCTGACTGCACATATTGCATGTAATCTATATCATGACATCCAAGGGTACCACGGTATTTGTAGCGTAACTAATACTAATTTAAGATCAATCAACTCTTAAAGTTAAAACTCTTTTGTCGAGCTGTGAATTAACACAAACCTCTTAACTGCGCATCCTACAATCGTTGGGAAATCATTTAATCTCAAGAGATATTATTTTAATATACTATAGCGAATTAGTACTAGTTCACATTATATAATAACTAAACTACTCACTCTAAAATATCACTATATGAGAGAAACTCATCACTACACCAAGCACCGTGAGTATAGTAGTCAAATACCCATAGACTCTGATAATGTATTATACGTTAATCACCAGTATTTCCATATATGCCAATTAATCCTATATAGAGGAATTATAGAGAGTTGAGATCATTATATATATACTACTATATATATATACCTTACTATAAGTAAGGTCAACGACGTATATCGAAGTACTATATACTAACGATATTTCAAATGAGCTCATTTTCCCATCCAGAGTTGCTGCTATACATATGTTAATAATTACTTATATAGTAGCATAGACATTTTAAACCTACTTAAGTCTTACATACATAAGAGAACATACATAATATAAGATATATTATAAATTTCAATTACTCTAAAAGGTACGAACTTTATATAGCCTTAATATAATTAATTAAATTATATTACTATAACACAACAACCTATTCATAGGATAATATGTATCTAGTGAATACTGATACTTACTGATTATTTGAGTTGAGGACTTATAATATGAGTTTTAACAATATAAATATATATACTAATAAACATTTGCAAACATATCAAAAAATTGTTATTTAAGATGTTAGGCTAAACGAATATATTTCAAATTTAATTTTTTATAAAAAAAAGAACATGATTCAATTATAATTAAAGTATAATACACTTTTAAAGATATTAACATTATTTAATTAGATTTCGAGGAAATCATTAATAATAATATAATTCTATATATTGTACTTGACCCTATACACTTAATATATATTATTAAGAAATAGATTGAGTAGTAAAACAAATAAAATGTAATATGCCTACTTCTCTGATGAACAAAAAAATAGCGGGAGATTGATTATATAATACATTAGTATATATAATTTACATTAAATATCTTGAGTATCCTCACCCATAAGAAGAGCAATTTAAAGACCCTTAAATATTCAAAACTAGTAAACTTTACAATTATTTAAGCTAGTAGTGCAATAGACAAAATGAATTTACTCACAATACTCTTGAGTCCACTATATGATCTCATTAACTTAGTACTGTATTGTAAATCTTTATATGGCATTTATTCAGCTAAAAAGTACTCTTATAATAGAGTAGAAATTTATAAGCAAGAGTGATGCCGACTATTGACTACAACCAACTCTTATTCAAATTTAAGTATCAAGTGCGGCTCCCCAGCGGGTAATATCGGTGTGGTAATGATGTTATTAAAACACTTTACAGTGTACGAAAATGACATTTACTTTTTAATCTGCAATTTCATTTTCGGCTTCTCATATGACACCATTATAGGTGGAGTGACTGACATTACACAAGGGCTGAGAGCTCACAAAAAATTACTACATTATCTTAGTTTATTACTGAGTGACCATTTAAAAAACAGATTTTTAGAATGGAGTAATAAAGCCCTTATACTACAGAAGAAACTTAAATGCTTCTCTATATACATTTATAGAACGTTATTTTAGGAGAAAACTAAACTCTTCTTATACACTGTATAATAGGGATATAAATAAATCATACATCATGTATATCCCCGGAGGTTATCATCACCTTATTTTCTTCTTGTGGGTTAGAGAGCATTTACTAACACTAGAGTTTTGCAACGCGACACGTTTGAGGTCTATTAGAGCCAATGTGGGACTGGTCTATAAAACTCATAACGTAGCCAAGCTCTGAAGAACATAAGGTCTAGAGGGCAAACACTAATTTATGCCTGAGTGACACAGCAATATAGCTACTAGGGTATAACTGAGCATCATAGTATAGCAAAAGGCAAATATATTAGGCCTCATAACTCTAGTAGGACTCAGAGGAACTATTACTATAATCCTGAAACATCAGGTAATACTCATTACATGCTGCACATACGTTCCCTGTGTGATAGCTCGGCGAGCGGTGAGTTGATGGACATTATGAAAGAAGATCTAATCTTTTTCAATGTTCAGAGTATCTATCATGGCTGTCTGCGAACTTTTTTATATCTGCAATCATTTCATTATATAATATGTACTGATTTCCAGAGAACATGTAATAGTACAATCTGTGAGCAATTATATTTATATATAAGCTTTATAACTGTTCATTACAAGGAGGTTTATATAAATATGTTCTATTAAGCTGATTGACTAGAATAAAAGCTTTTTAGACTCATACATCACTGTCTGATCGACTCCGAATTAAATAACTATGGATATAAATAATAAACTTTATATGCTATTTTTGATTTTCTTATCACTGTAAGTACAAATTGAAAAATTAATCATTAATTATAACCGCAGGTACCGGACATAGAACTTTACTTACGGTAATTTTTATAGACCAACTTGGTCCATATATGAGTGGAGTCCCGAGGAGTGTGTAATCTACACTAAGCTAATGAGCCTATCTTACCTATCGTACCTGCTAAATATATATATTAGTATGAAATAATGGATTTATCTCTTTATTTATAATAATATCTTCGGAACAGGTAATAATTGAACACCAAATACTCTACAGCTGAGACGTAAACCTAAGCTCTAACTCACCTAGTACTCGGGAGTCTAAGAATACTACATTTTAATAGATAAATGAAAATTTTTAAAAAAAAGTTTTTTTATTTTTAAAAAGCAGCTTTAACGAGCGAAGATATGTCGTATATCGTTACGATAATTGGAATAAATTAAATTAGAATTAAATAATAATAATAAACGAATTAAATTAATAACTAAGATTATAATAATAATAATTTATATATAATATTATTTTATTCATATTAGATATAGTTTCATTATTATATATATATATACCAAAATCTTATAACCTTAGATAAAGATAAGTAATAATAATAATATAATATACAAAACTAATAATAAAAAATTATAATAATAATCAAAATTGCCCATATTAATAACTAGAGAGATAATAAATTCACTATATATTAATCAATTTATCTACATTCTTAATAATAATTACAAATAATTAATAGAGTTAAAAATAATAATAAGTAAACTTAATAATTTATATATATTTATTACATTATATAATTAATATACATCAATTAAATAAAACTCAACTCTGGTCGTCAATATATGTTACCTAGTTTTTAATGGAAACTAAATGTTAAGCTCAGATATAATGCGATCTCTCACATTAGCTCCATAGTAGGGACACTATAAAGTAAAGTACTTCAACATTTGAATTGGGTCATCTCGTCTATTAACCTCTATAATATATATACTGTCATATAAATATCGGTCACTTATACGCGAATTAACTTTACGGGCACAGGTATTGTAAAATAATGTTATAGAATTTTATTAAGCTTCTCAATCTGATTAAGCAAATTTGGGGAGTAGCTATTTCACACATTAAGATATATCGGAGGTTTATCTCTATCTTTATCTACGATTGTGTAGGCTAATTTCTCCTGAATATAACTATACCCTATGACTAGGAGACAGATATTCATATACACACGGACATATAATTGAGAGCTCTCGTCGTATCATCGATACTTCTATCGCGAGATACCTCTTTCCTTCATACATTGTTTCTCGCTCCTTTGATATTCTTATATTCACACATTTTCTCAAAAACTTTAGTATATATTGTATGTCTCTGTTAATAATATAATGCTTATTAACTAATTAATAAATACGGCAACCAAGGGTAGATAATTCTCGTTGTAATGTTAGTATTCTTTTTAAAAAAGGCATTGATTTAAATAAAATTTATAATTGTATCTATTGATCATTTGAGTGAACAATATTAACGTAAGACTACGTGAAATTTTTTCTCTCACATTTATTATGCAAAACTACTCTTTTCTCTCATACACATTAACTTCACACGACCTTTTTTAGAGAGAAGCTGTACACGAATATTATGGAGTGAGTATTGTGTATCGCAAGTTCTTGCCCTTTGAGTCTCTCGAACAACACAAAATAATTTTTTCTTTTACGCCGACCCTAATCAAAAAAAAATCAGCATAAGTAATAGCACAACATTGTAATCACAGGAGCATAGAGAGAGATCATTAGATAGACAAATATTGGACCTATAGTCCACACATACTGGGTGGTTCCACTTTACTTAGCGGAAAAAATCATCGCTTTAAAATATCACGTTGCCATCGCTACGGAGTATATTCGTATTTCTTCCTCTATATATTTCTACTCTTCTCTCTCTACACAGAACCATCATGGAATCTACTAGTGTCTTTACTATCTCCTATCAAAACCTGTCTACCGAAAAATCTATCTGTTACACCAAATCATCAATAACGCGATCGTGTCCTATTATGAGAGAGCACATAGTATAATAATTCTGGTACATCTGACATTGTGCCTATCACTTCTTGCTACAAAAGTATCACTATGCTTGCATTCAATTCTATTTTCTAACAGAGCACACCTACCTCTCTTCTTATTAACCACTTATCAAACACACAACAGAGCACTGGGAACACCTACTAACGGGTCATACGGCCTCTCCCACTTTTCAATCAGCTACACTCTAATCTCTTATCCAATATAAGATTCGATGAATATGGGCTATGACCACACATAATACTTGCGATCTCTCGACTTTGCGTCACATGAATAATTAGTCATGTCTGGATATCGTAATATGAATCTCTTAACTCTAAAATTTCACACATAGAGCAAAAAAAACACGTGAAATACAGCACAGCTTGCGAATCACTCTTGGAGTAAATCATATTCGCCCAAGCTAGAATACGTCGCACGCGAGAACGTTAGACCGTTCTATGCAGAATACAGAGCGCTATGATCATACTAATCACTTTTGAGAACTTCACTTGCATCTACTATTCGATGGATATTTGCATAGGCTCTAAATATACTACAACTATTATGACCCACTAAGTTAGAACTAATTGTTAATGATCATTAATATATCATAATAATATTAATTATTTAGCATTTACGAGTATATATTAATTTTTATACCGTAGGGACAAGAGAGTATATTCCAACATACAGTCTATACTATAATTATAAATAATATGTTTAAATCTTAATATACTATATATGATATATAATATATATATATATATATATATTAATATAATTATATATATATATTAATAATATATTAATATATATATTATATATATATATATATAGTTAAATATAATATATATATATAATATAATATTTATTAATTATATATTATATATATTATATTATTAATATATTTTATGATATATATACTAGTATACTTAATATATATATAATTATATATTATATTAATACTAATATATATATATAGCTATATAAATAATATATTATATCTATAATATATATATAAATACTCATATTAATATATTATATATATATATCATACTATATATAAGTATTTTAAATATATTAATTATATATAATATATATCATATATATATAATATATATACTATACATTAATATATATATCTAATTTTAGCACCAAAAATGAATAGTCTCAATAATACTTCTAACACTTCCGTCACACTATATATACTAATTACATGAGGTGTTTCTCTATCATTTGTCGTGGCTAATTGCCAACAGTGCATTTTCATGCTTTCATACAAGATTTTTTATATTATTTACAATATATATTTATATCAATTTATTAATTAATTTAAAATTATTTATATTAATTAATATTACATTTTTATTAGAGAGTATTATTATTATGTTAATTTATAAATTTAATATTATATTATAATATATTATTAATATTAATTGTATATAGTGGACGTAATAATCGACTGACTTGAGTTCATTTACATATTATATTAAAATATATTTTCAAGATGATGAAACTCATAAATCTTACACTTCATACTTCAAAAATTGTTCATAATTAGAATATTTTAACGTATTGCATCAAGAAAAACCATAAAATTAATTATGATTGATTATTAAATTTAATCTATTATTTCAAATATCTATTTATCTTATCTTAATTATTAATTATAATGATTATATTATAATCATAATATCCTTATGTTTTTTATTATATCATTATATTAATATATATCTATAATTATTATATTATAGACTATTATCCATATTGCGTTAAATATATGAAATTAATTATATTATAATATTATATTAATTATTATTATTAATTTATATTAATTATACTTATTACTTTAATTATTTTCTACTTAATATATTGTATTATTATATATAATTTAAATTAATTATTTTATATTCTTTAATAATTTTTAATATTATTAAATAATATCATTTATTTATTTAAATTAATAATTATCTTTTAATTTTCTGCATTTATTTATTATCTTATATTTAATATTAATATAAGTTAATTAAATTTATTATTAATTATTTTATTACTTATTTATTTAATTAAAGATTATCAAATAAATAATCTATTATATATTATAGCAATCATTAATTATTATTTATCAATAAAAATTTATAGAGGTTCGAAACTACTCTTATTAATTTTTAATTTATTATTATTAATATTTATTAATAATTATATTTAAAATAATATTTATTATTAATTCAAATTAAATTGTTTATAAAATGATTATCTCTTATTTTTATGTTATTATTATTATTATATATAATTTGATTATTAAATACTTTATTAACAATTCGGTTATATTATATATTATAGATTTTAAATTATTAATTATTTATATACCGCATTTTAGAGTGGCCACAATTCTGGAGTAGCCATATATGTGTCAAATAAACTTCCAGTAATAATTTTATAGGTACTACTTATTTTCACTAGTTAAGAAGAGCATCCTGTATAGACTTGAATAACTTTGCGTAGTGTATAGAAGCACTTGATGGGCACTTGAATCCAACCTTTTAGCTCAATAGCAGGATATATAAATAAGTATATCATATATTTATACTATAATTAATTATATATATTTCTAATAATTATTATTACTTTTCATTTTTTTAACATTATATATACTCATATTATTTTAATTATATTCTCTACCTGTAGTTAATATCTAGGAGGCGAACCGAAATTAAAATTACTGTTCTTATTAAAATCATAATAATAATAATTTTAATTAATAAATAAATAATTATAATATTAAATAATTAAATTATAAATATTAATAATAATATAAATAATAATAATAAATAATAATATAATAATAATAATAAATAATAAAATTATAAATAATATATAATAATATAATAATATTAAATAAATAATAACATGAATAAATTTATATATAATAATTATAATATATAAATTAATAATAATAATAATAATAATTAATAATAATAATAATAATAATAATAATATATACAATGTAAAATGAATAAATTAATAAAATCAATGTATATATATAACTAAATAATATTAAAAATATAAATAATAATATAATAATAATATATTAATATATATAACTAAAATAATATTATAAAAAACAATAATTAATACATTATATAAATTATATCATTATATATAAATAATTAACTATATATCTAATATAATTCATATAATATATATTTAAATTATAATAAAATTAATAATAAGTATAATAATAATAAAATTTAATAAAATATATATTAATAAGATTAAATAATAATATAAATAAAATAATAAATTAAATATAATTATATAATAAATAAAATATATATAAATAAATTAATAATAATATATATAATATAATAATTAATAATTAAATAATAATAATAAAAAACAAATGGTAAAATTATTGCTATGCTCAAAGTCTGAGAACCTTTCATTATATTTTTCTGAGGTGGCAAAACTGCCGTTTCGATAATTAGTCACAGTACTAAGTATCAACAGACTAGCATGACGCCATATTCTTGTTATAATATTCTTTAGCCTATATATTAATTCTCATTTTACTAAATATGTTGTTATTCTATTTACTTTACCTTAAACCAGCTGTATTTATTATTAGATAACTATCCTCTGTATATTAATATAGTATATTTATTTTTATTATGTTATATATTTATTACTAATTTTATTATTTATTTTTTTTTTTTTATTTTTTAATTTATTTTTGTTATCGTATTATTATATTTCTAGATTTGTCATATTTTTTTGAATATTATTTATTATTGTATGATGTCATGATTATTATAATAATATCTATTTTTTGCATGAATATATTTTTAAATGAATATGTTTTTGCATTAATATATCTTTGTCTAATTGTAGATTTTTATGAAAGTATTTTTGTGAATATATATTTTATATAAATGTTTATAAATTTTGAAATATTAATATATTTTATTTATATAATATATTGTAAGATATATTGCTTTGTATTTGAATATTGTTTTGCATGAACATAATATATGCATTAGAATATATTTTATTTGAATATAATTTAATTCAAATGTTTTTATCGGATATATATATTATATGAATATATTTTTTTTAGTGAATATACCTTTTTATGAGTATATTTTTGAATGAACATTATTTTGTATGAATAGTATGTTACAAGATTTTGTTTATGTATGAATAAATTTCAAACAAATATGTTTTCATATGGAAGTATTTTTATATAAATATATATTCGTAGGAATACTTTTTAAAATGAATATATTTTAAATAAATAATAATTTATACTAATATATTTTAATTGTAATTTTGATATGAATATATTTTTATGCAAATATGTTTTATATAGATATATTTTTATACTAGTATATTTTACATGAATATATTTTATTTGAATATATTTTCACCTAAAAATATTATAAAATGAATATACTTTAATATATTGTAAAAATAAATAGTTCTTACTCAAGAATAAAATGTGTGCTCACAGTGATCAACTATATTTATAGGAAATTTATTTTATATGAGCATAATATTATATGAATATATTTTTAAATGAACATATATATGTGTATGAATATGAAAATAATAATATTGCTTGAAATATTTTTATATGAATATATTTTTCAAGAAATACTAATATATTCCTTACGAGTGTATTTCATATATATATATTTTTGTATATTATGGGAAAATAATTTGAATTATTGTATTTTTACCTGAATATATATTTACAGGAATATATTTGCATACATACATATTTACACGAATATATTTATATATGAACATATTTTTATATGTATATATTTTTGCTTGAACACATACTAATATTTAGTTGCCTATAAATTTAAATATACATACTTTTATATGAATATATTTTTATGTATATATTTTTGTATGAATATATTCAATTTTTGTTGAATTTGTCATTTTATTTTTCTTCAATTCTCATTTCCTGCACTTTTCAATTATTGATTTTTTTTTTATTTTCCCAAAAAAAAATTTCATTTTCTGCAATTTTTAAATTATTATTTCTGATGTTACTATATTCGGAAATTTGGGGAACTTTTTTATTATTATTATTATTATTATTATTATTATTATTATTATTATTATTATTATTATTATTATTATTATTATTATTATTATTATTATTATTATTATTATTATTATTATTATTATTATTATTATTATTATTATTATTAGATTTTTATAATTATTTATTATTATTATTATTATTATTATTATTATTATTATTATTATTATTATTATTATTATTATTATTATTATTATTATTATTATTATTATTATTATTATTATTATTATTATTATTATTATTATTATTATTATTATTATTATTATTATTATTATTATTGATATTATTGTTTTAATTATTATTAATTATCATTATTAATTATTTATTATAATTATTATTATATATTAATTATTTAGTTCTTTTATATTCATTATACCTATTATAATTTTAGTTATTATTATTTTATTTATTTATTATTAATAAGTGGCAAATGTGGTAATTATTTATTATTATTATATCTTATACTTTTTTTTATTTATTATTTATTATATTAT